>ML975461.1:0-36146 GCA_010015605.1 Decorospora gaudefroyi
GCTGTAATAATTTGTATTTACTCTGTACCAATTCTCAACTCCAGGATGCACAGAACTACCAACAACACTAGCGCACACAAAACTACCGTGATAAACTGCTGTTATAAGTAGAACCTATTATGCATACAATTTTGTCTCACGACACATGTGGTTTGTAATATAAAATACACAGAAGCATAGACAACCCATAAGGTGACCACAACCTAACCCTAACCCAAGCTCCTACCACCCTAACCAAACCACAGCCCTAACGCTATGACAACCCCAACCCAACCCTAACCTACGCGCTAAGTAACCCCAACCCAACCCCAACCCAAGCTTAGGCCACCTCTAACCCAACCACAACCCGACGGTGGGTTAACCCAACCCATTTACCACCGTACTCCGTTCTCTTATACCAAATACTACCTAATATCTAATAGGAGGAGAGGAGAGTCTAGTTCTTTTAATATTTATAATATTAAGAAATGGAATTAAAACCGCACGAGGATTTGCTGTAGTTAGACTGTTAACAGCTATGCTTTATACAGTACACCCCCGAGCTCGCTCCAGAAACCGTACCCAAACCGGCGCCTTCCACCACATGACGTGGCAATGTGACGCGGCCTCGAAATCCAAGTCGTCGTTCACGAGCTCGATGTCGTACAAAAAGAGCATCTTTGCCATAATGGATGCCATCTGCATGAATGCGAAGCTTTTCAGTATGTATGCGTCAGCAGAGAACGAGGCGGGGACAATATTTGCTCGACCCGAAGCGAGAGCGAGAGATGGAGGGGAGGAAGGGGTGGTGAGATAGATTTAGGTAGGAGAGTGTATGTAAGGGAAAGGGGAAATAACTCAAAACGTACTTGCGTCCAATGCATGCCCTATAACCCAAGGAAAACGGCTGACTCGCCTCCCTAACATCCTTCCATTCCCCCTCCACACCCGCATCCCCATCCAACCACCTCTCCGGCACAAAGCGCTCCGCGTCGCGAAAATACTTCTCATTATGCGTGACGCTAAACGCGCTTGTATACACCTCCGTTCCCCTGGGGATCCACACGCCATCGATCTGACAGCCGGGCGAGATGCGCGGGAAGCCCAGGGAGCCCGGCGGATAGATTCGAAGGCTTTCGTGGAGAGCCGCTTGGAGGTAGGGGAGTTGTTGAGCCGAGGTCGCGTCAATGTCGGTGTATTGGTTGTAGCCGGTACGGATCTCATGGGTCAATTTTCGGAGCGCAAGAGGGGTTTTGAGAAGGTAGTAGGTCGTGGCTGCGAGGCAGGTTGCCGTTGTTTCGCCGCCGGCGATACTGTTTGTGGTTATTTTTCTTTGTTGGGAAGTGATGAAGAAGCAGAGAGGGTAGGAAGTAGTGGAATGGGGTACAAGGCATTAGGGAAAGGTAGGTATATAAACCTTTCGTCGGTGCGAACGTACATCAGTGTGGAGGCATGAGCGGCCAATTCCTCCTCCGGCACCGATCCACTCTTCACCTTGCTCACGAGATTCGTGAGGAAATCTTGGCGCGTATTATCTTCCTGCAAGCGGCGCTTGACTTTGCCCCGGGCATCGTTGGAGTGCTGGTTCCGCACGGCTACCGTGAGGCCCGGCAGCAGCCATTTACCCAATGTTGCAAGGGCAGAGAACCGGCGGAGGTTATCGACTAGGGTGATTTCCAGTAGATGATTCAGGATCAAGTCGATCCATGGGTGATGTTTTTCTTTCTCGACGCAGTGAAAGCTCTCGCCAAAGGCCATTTCGCCGAGTATGTCAAAGGTTACCATTTCCATCCAGTTGACGATGTTAATGCCGCGTCCTGTACTTTCAGCGCTGAGGTGACCCAGTTTCCTGGTGAATTCTGTGTGGGGATTTGTGTTAGTGCTGATCCATGCACAAGGGGGTCTTGGAGAAAGGAAAAAATATGCAACACCTTATCCACCAGGACGCCCGAGCTCAACCCCAAAAAGGCCCCAAGTATCCTTAGGAAAGAGAAAGAAAGAAAAAAGGGATGAGAAACCCCAATACACACCATCCACCACCTTCTGCACAATAGCTTCTTGCTGCTGCAAAGCCTTGACGCTAAACGCCGCCGTTAGGTTCTTCTTTTTCCTCGCATGCTGAGCAGGATTCCTCTCCGACCCAATACACCCCGTCTTGAAGCCGGCGCCATAAATATCGTAGAACTCGCCCTTGACCAGCTGTGCCTGACCGGGGGGCGGGAAGCCATAGATAGCCTTCCACGAGGAGGCCGACGCGAAAGACAGCTCATTGGGTGAGACGCGGAATACGGGCCCGTGGAGCTTGTGCTGGTCTTGGATGGCGCGGTGAGAGCGACCGGACATGGTGTGGTAGAAGCGCCATAGCTGTGGGGTTGGGAGTTTGTGAGCAGGTCAGAAACTTTTTATAGTGCTGGGGCATTGCAAGTTTGGAAATGAACTTACGAGTGTTGCTCTGGCCCAGAAGGGGCCGGGGAATCGCGCGAGGGGGTGGAAGGAGATGTTATAGACGATGCGAATGATTAGATAGGCAAAGACGAGACTGATGACGAGTAGAATAGTATCTCGAGTGCTCGAAGTAAGGGGCCAGTGCAGGGATGATTTGCTGCTACTGGAGTTGTGCATTTTCCTTTTTTTCTCGAAACGATTTGAGACAGGAACTCTCTTGACGCCGTGATTGTCTAGTCGAACTACGCTATGATGGGGAATATAGTATCTTCGTGTCAATTGCGGAAAATTGGTGGATTAAGCCTTCTGAACCGGCCTGGGGGACTTCTAACCGTTCGAGCCGGAGCCACTGCCAGGTCATCTAACAAGCCTGGAGAGGGTCTACGACTCATAAGACCGAATTCCATGTCCACAATTCAGGTAACTTATCCGGTAACACGATGCTTATCTAAAATAGCGGATTTGACGCTTTGGGTAATGCCCGGTTCGGAAAGATGGACCGAGCAACCGCCGAGAGAACAACTCTTCGGCAATATCATGATAGCATAGGCACAAGCCATTGCAAGCGACGAAACGCGCAGTACCCCGTATACCTGGCGTCGAGTCGGAAAAGGAAATTAGAGGGATTTATCATTATATTCGGGGCTTTTCCTTCGATACTAGTGAGATTAATGCCGTAAAGTACGAGACTCGTTATTGAGGTCCTTCACCATAGTAAAGATCTACTCGAGCCCGAAATTCAATACCCCCAAACCATATTCCTGATCAATCCAGGGAAGAGCTCGATTTCCTCGCCATGGCCGCCTACCTTTTCCTAGCCCTAGCCCTCCTCACCTACCAAGCTGTATACAAAGTCTTCCAACTGCGAGCCCACATCCGTGCCGCGCAACAAACTGGCTTGCCGTACACAATTTCCTTGATCCACGAGCTCGAGATATGGGCGTATCTCACAGACCCGATCTTGAAACGGGCATGCCGCGGCCGATTAATGCGTGGTCGCGGCTGGCCGCGCTGGGCACGCTTCATGGTCAAAGATTGGCACTATGAGGATCGACGACGCGCGCACGACGAGTACGGCTCCGTGTTCTTGGTCGTGTCGCCCGCGGGTATGGTGTGTTATGTTGGCGAGGCGGACGCGGCCGCGCAGGTGCTCACGCGAAGAAAAGCTTTCGTGAAGCCGCGCGAGAAGATGAGTTGCGTTCTATCTCTATTCACTTTCTCGGTTTCCCCCGTTCTTCTCTTGTTTTTTTGATAAGAGAGTGATGATGTTGTTATTGTTGTTGTTGTTTAAAGAAGTGCGCTGATGTGATGGGACGCAGAAATGCTCGAACCATTTGGTCCGAATGTTGTGTCAGTTGATGGGGACCGCTGGCGCTTCCACTTGGCGGTCACGTTACCGCCGTTCGCGGCGGACAATGTGCTTGGGCTGTTGTGGGACGAGACGTGTCGGCAAGTGGATGTAATGGCTGCGGCGTGGAAGCGGGCTGGAGACAAGGCCAGCCTTAAGCGGAACGTCTATTCACTGACCATGAATACGATGTCACTGGTTGGGTTTGGGAAACAGAGCGAATGGACGGACGGGGCGGACGCGGTTCCCCAAGAACACACTTTGTCGCTCGTCGGTGCCATCTACGCTGTTGTTATGCACTTGCCACATATCCTGTTGCTGCCAAAGCGTATACTGAAGCTGGTGGGACCGAAAGCGTTCACTGGATATGATGAACTGGAACGATATATGACAGAGCTGTTGGGACAGGAGAAAGCGCGTCTGCTCAATGACAGCACACACAAGGAGTCTTCGAGGGAGACACTGCTCACGGCTGTCTTGCGATCAAACAATAGCTCGAAGCCAGGCGGCACCTCACTGACGGACACGGAAGTCAAGGGGAATATCTTCATGTTCCTGCTGGCCGGATACGACACAACGGCCAATACCATACTATTCTGCTGCATCACGCTTGCACTCTATCCAGCTGTACAAGATTGCCTCATAGAGGAAGTGGATCGCGTCTGGACCGAGGCTGAGCGAGCGGGCCGCTCGGAACTCTCTTTGGTCCACGATATGCCCAAATTCCGCTATCTCATCGCGTTCATGGTGCGTATGAGTCTACCATCGCGTCCCGTTGTATCCAGGCGTTTCGCCTGGCTCCATCTCATTTGGCTGATATTGGTGAAAGTACGAGGTCATGCGTGTCTTCCCCATCGTGCTCCCAATAGCGCGCGAGACTTCCGGCCCACAGCCTCTATCTCTCGGCGATACCGCCCATCTCCTGCCTTCTCGCATGGGAGTCATTGTCAACAACACGGCGATCCACCACGACGCTCGAAACTGGCCCAGCCCAAGCGTCATCGACCCACGGAGATGGATGGTGAGTAATCCCCATGCATTCGACCCGAGGGAGCCGGCATCTCCCGACCAAGTACGGCAGATGAGTGAAGGCAACGTGAAGATTCCGGGCCATCGGCGTGGCACGTTTATGAGCTTCGGCGAAGGTCCTCGGGCGTGTCTCGGGCGGAATTTTGCGAAGACGGAGTTTGTCGCTTTTTATAGCCGGTTGTCAAGGAAGTATAGGTTACGAATAGGAGACGGCGTCGATGCGGAGATGGTGGAAAGGGTGATTCGATTGCGAAGTGGTGGTTCACCTGTCACGTTGATTCCGCCGGAAGATGTGCGGATTAATCTTGTGGAACGAGTGTGACGGATAGACTCATAGAGTCCGATAGACAAGTTCCGTCGGGCGAACTAGTCATTGGGAATGTTGAGACGGCTTTAAATTTAAATTGCTGGTTGCCGTGATAGCATTGGTACATGCCCCGAACATGGAACTCGGAAGCGTTATGAGGCTAGATAAGATTTGTACTCATTCTTCTTGGACCAGCTACGTAAAGCCAAGCACAAATACTGCCGGCCATTGATTTGCTTGACTTTCAGGCAAACGGATATGAATGTATAAGGAAGGAATGGATGAATTAATGAATGAAATGATTTAATTGACACGGGTAACCATCATGCAGTGATATCGCAGAGATTCAGAATGACAACACAGACTGATAGACTGTTTCATCCTGCTTGAGTCTTGACATCCATGCAGTCCTATCGCCCCGAACTCGCAGTCGTGCCATTCCTCACAGATACTCTGCCAGCTCCGCCTCCGTCCATTCCCACAGCTTCTTCTTCAACTCGGGATCCTCGCTGGCTTTAGTTTTGTCATTCGACAGCTTACCCACGGGCATGTAGAAGCCACCACTCTTCACCGTTTCCCTCTTTGCTGTGATAGCCCATAGCAGGTTGTATGTTCCCTCCTCAGGTGTGAGCATCTTTCCAATGTTCGGTAGATAGACCAACATCTTCTGGCTCCAAGTGAGATCCGTCACCAGCGCGGTCTTGACAACGCCAGGATGGATGGCGAAGGACAGTATGTTGGGATACCTTGCAGCCAGCTCTCGTGCATAAAGCAGGTTCGCCAACTTGCTTTGACCGTAGCGTAGCCACGGTCCTAGCACGGGTAAGTCTTGCTCGCTTCGCAGCTTGTCGAATTGAATGCCACCGGAGGGTGTGCCCTTCCAAGCGACACTGGTGACCATGATGATACGCGCATCGGCACCGGGCAGCGCCGCCGTGTTCTCTAGCAAGGGTAGTAGTTTGCGGATGAAGAGTGAGTGGCCTAGTTGATTGGTCGCGAAATGGATCTCATAGCCGTCTTTGCTGACGCCTGCCGGCTTGGCCATGATGCCGGCGCAGCAGACAAGCACGTCGAGGCGGTCGGCGACGGTGGTCAAAATGCTTTCGGCCGCTGAAGCCACTGAAGCATTACTGGCGGTGTCGCAAGGTACAAACGTCAGTTTGACCCCTTGTGGCGCGCGCGCAATCACGGCTTCGGCTGCCTGGGCATTACGGCCCGTGAACAGGATGTGTGCAGGGTTGTGCGTCGCCAGCTCGACAACGCAGCCGCTGCCCACGCCTGCAGTACCTGTGGTGCACCACCGTGCGTTAGCTTCACTTCCCCTGTCCGGCCGAGGACTAAAGCAGAAACACCGTGCGGGCGGCAACTTACCTCCGGTAATGAGAATTACCTTGCCGGACAAGTCGGGGATTGCCGTCTTGGGATTGAAGTTGAAATCAGCCATGGTGGTAGTCTTTGGTGGTGATAGGTGTTGATCTTTGCCGGCAGATTTTGACAGCAGACGATTTGGTGGCGGATTTTTCAGCAATATCTAGATATTCAATCAGCTTTGGGATTCTTGCTGGCGCGGTATCTGGCATAGATGGAGAGCGCACAGTACTAGTTGCGTAACCTTTGATGTTGGAGAATGCGACCGGGAAAGATAATAGAGGAACAGAGGAGCAGTAAGTGAAACAGTTGAACAAACGAGGTGCAAGGTGCGGAGGACATAGGTGCAACAAGTACTAAATCCAGTGACAAATGAAGGGGCTTGCTGTTAGGGGTAGGGCTGAATACTCGTAGTCCGAGATTATATCACTTTGGTACGGCGAAGGTACCTTTCCTTGAAAATTCTGCGTTAGCAGCCATTGGGCCCGGGTAAGGGAATCTGCAGTCAATCCCAGGAACGATACGTAGGGAAAGACAAAGCTTCGCCGTTCTCGTGCGCACAACGCCGTGGGGTCGATTACTGATTATGGCGGGGTTCCCTCCTACCTACCTACAGAGTACAGTGGCTTCAAAATACGGGCGCCCTTCGTACGGGTAAATCGCCAACAAACCTGTTAGTTGCAGCATCCATTTCGGTTCTATTCAACATATCATGCACCTTACTCTGCCACAGTCCGGGCAACGAGACGTGAAATGTGCCCGAAGCTGACAATGCGTCCGTACCTCGCACCAGTTTTGGCTTCCAGGCTCTCATATAATCTGCTTGTCACCCCAAACTGTGACATATGTCCGACAGCTACAAGCACGCGCGCACTTGGCCGATATCGAATTTGAGCCATGTACGGAACGTGGCGATTTGACTCCAAATCGGAGGACAACACCCTAATCCAGAAACCCGTTGATCCGGCGTTTGCCCGGCCTGTTGTCCAGCAGGCCTGCGAGTCGTGCCGTAACAAGAAGGTCTGTCCTCCCAGCACCTACCCCGGTCCTCTTTTCCGCGCGTCTAAGCTTATTGGTACTGTAGATCAAATGTTCAGGGGAACGACCGGAATGCAGTCGCTGCGAGGTCCTTTCCAAGCCATGTGTCTACTCTAAAGGGTCGCCGAAGCGAAGAAGCACCAAGGCTGCGCTGGCACGAACTTCGACGCAGCCGAACGGACAACAGACGCACGAAACCGCACAGGAAGGAAGAAGCCAATCGCAGCCTTCACCAGAACTCAACAAGGCACGAGAACCCTCGCCCAAGCTACAACACGGTGTTGGCTCGGCATCAATGGCCGTCGTCGCTGCAAATGCTCCAACAAGGCTTGGAATGGCCGATTTTGTCATGACGGACATGATGCCACGGCCGACGCCCGACTTCACGATGAATCAAGACTGGCCGAGCCCGCTGGGCCCGCCCGAGCAGTCGTCAGATGCCGCTTCGGTAGGCACGGTAGGCATGTTTCACAATTCAGCGGATATGCAAACGTCCATGGCGACGCCTGTAGAGCATTGGTTCAGCACCGCCAACGCGTTCCAGTCAGACATAGGGGCCAGCTTTCTTGCATCATGGCCGCCAATTCTAGAACCTACACACCCACTGCCCCCTGAAATCACGGCCTCCCGCATCGTCAAGCCCAAAAGGTTGAGCCCAGGCGTCATGCCCACGCCGACGAGCAGCTCTTCCCACGACTCGTCAACAGCCGGCTCGATGCAGGCGTCGTGCTCGTGTCTGCAGCACGTTGTTTTTCTCGTGCACGAGCTCGAGACGGCTAAGATGGGCAGCGTGGACGGGCAAATGGCGTCGCACAAAGAGGCCGTGGACTACGGGCGAGCGATGCTGGTGTGCGAGTTGTGCTCGCGGCGACCGGAAAACCTGATGATGTTGACCTTCTTGTCAGAACGACTGCTGCAGCTCAGCGAGGCGGTCCTAGCGCGGTTGGCGCGGCCGGATGGCGAGGAGCGGCTCGCATTTGTGTTTGGCGAACTCGAGATTGACTCGGCGCCCGAATGGGACGTGTTGGTGTCCAGCCTTGTGGCGCTGCAGCTTGGCGCGCTCCGCGACTTGCTCGGTCGGCTCAAGAAGAGCGCGGAGACGGCGCGGGCCGACATGGTGTATGAGAAGGTGGTGGATGCAGAGAAGCTGACAGGAGAGCTAATGGAGCGGTTGCGCTTGACAGTGAAGCCGTTGTATGCATTCAAGTATCCGTATAGTAGTACGTTATAGTACTAGGTGCGGGAATCTGTTGCGGCCTGCTGCAGGCTCGTCAAACGCTCGTTCTCCCGCCCAAACCACCACGGCCTGAGATCCGACAGCGGCTCTTCTAGTTCCGTGTACGTGTCTCCGAGCGTCAGGATGATGCGGCCATTCCAGCGCTCTCCGCCCGTGTACTGCTCGCCCGCGCGCTCCTTGCCGTAGACGGCTACCCGTCGCGGCTGCCGGGCCGTTGCCGCGTAGACCAGCGCGCGGCCGACGTGCTCGGCGGTGCTGACGGGGAGGCCCGCGGCGATGATCGGGGCGGCGAGGTGGCTCGGGAGGAGACGGGTGATGGTGGCAGCGGGCGCGACGCCGTTGATGGTGATGCCGTCTTGGGGGAGGAGGGAGCGTAGCGCGCGAACGAGGCCAACAAGCTGGGTGGGCGTTATGTCAGCAACTCTACCACAGGCACGTGACATCCACTTACGCCAGCCTTGACGGCCGCATACACGGGCAGGCTCTGCTCGGGCGCGTAGGCGGTTGCGCTCGTCGTGACGACGATGCTGCCATGCGTTCCGTTCTTGCGCATCGTGCTCCATGCCAGCTTGACCAGATACAGCACGCCCCGCAGGTTCACGTCCACGACACGCTCGAAGCTGCCATCGGGCGCGCACAGCTGGCCGTCGTCGTCGAACTGGTCGGCAAAGTAGTCGTTGCCCTCCGTCACGGCGGCATTGGCGAAGGCGTAGTCGACATGCCCGATGGTTGCAAAAGCGGCGCGCAGCTCCGTCCAAGACGAGACGTCGCACTTGTGGAAGTGCAGGCCGGGGACGGCTTCGTCTGGATCCGACACGTCGAGCACGTGCACAATGGCGCCTTTGCGTGATAGCAAATGTGCTGCAGCGAGACCAATGCCTGCCGCGCCGCCTGTGACGACGGCAGACTTGCCCTCCAATGCAGGAATGCTGCTGTCGTCCATGTGAAGAGAGGCCATGTTGGGTTGGGGGGACTTGCACGTGACTGGTTGCGGGTTTGTCATCAATCTTCGTAGTTAACTAGAAGCTGCCATGCGCAAAATCCACGAATATGTATCTGCCATGATTATACATCTGCAGTGTAGCAGGAATAGGCCGAAGCTCTTCCGAGCTTCGGCAATTGCCCGATTTGATCTTCTACATAGGACGGAGTACGGCCTTCCCAGGTTCGCGGCGCAGCACGTGTTCGCTTCATGTCACATGACCCACTTACTAACAATCTTGATGCAGGGTACTCCGTATTCCCTCATCCTCGGCACGATTTCACGCCGCCTTCTCCCTCAACGCCACCATGAGCTTTGGCTTCTTCCACAGAGTCTGCATCTGTGAGTCTCTATGCCAGTCCAAAGCGTCGTCCATCAGTTGCACGTCGTATTTCCAGAGCAGCCTGGCTAATGTCGTGCGGAGCTCCATCCACCCCAAACTGTCCCCGCTCGTCAGACGTCATCTTCACGGTACCGACTACAAAGCACTTACTTGCGCCCTAGACAGCCGCGTGGTCCTAGCGAGAATGGCTGCGATGCATCCAAGCTGTCATCGCTTTCGTCGAGCCACCGAGCTGGTATGAATGCCTCTGGTTCGGCGAAGTTGGCGGGATCCAAGCTTGCAGCGACAGGGTTGGTCGACACGATAACCTGCAAGTAGTCAAGTCAGCCCTGCCACCTGTCCTCAAAAATCATGCGCTGTCAAACATACACCAGCCGACAGGAAATGCCCGTCGACTACATCTCCTCCCTCGGGCACGATCCTTGGCAATCCCAGCGGTAGCGGCGGATAGATCCGCAAACCCTCGAGGATCACGGCCCGCAGGTACTGCAGCCGTAGCGTGGCTTGGGCGTCGATCTCGCCATAGCTTTTGAACGCCTCCCTGATCTCGCCCTTCAGTCTCTGCATCACCTCCGGCGTCCTCAGCAAGTAATACGTTATCGCGCTCAGCGCTGTAGCAGTGGTTTCGCTGCCCGCAAGCACAAAGTCGGACGCGTGCGCCGCCAGCTGCACGTCTGACACTTGACTGGCGTCACGCTGCTCGAGGATGCGCGTCATGAAATCCTTCCGAGTGTTGGCCTTACGGGAGATGCGCCTGTCAACAAGCCTGATTGCGAATTCCTCGTTTGTGCGCGTGTCCTCGGTCAACTTCTTGATTTTGGACCTGAAGAGCGGCATCAGCACTGTGGCGAACTTAGGGAAACGCTTGAACATGTCGGCTAGCGCGCCCTGCGTCAAAGCCCCCATCGCGACGTCGATCCATGCATGTGCCTTGTCTGTTCGCATCTGGTGTGAGAAAAGGGTTTTACTTGACTATAGTAAAGGTAGGGGCAGATACGTACCATCTTCCAATCCACCAAACGGCTCCCCGAAAGCCAAATCGCCAATGATGTCAAACGTCATCATCTCGTACGCCTTGCCAATATCCCAGCCACCCTTTTGCTGTCCACGCTGCCCTGCCAGTTCCACGAACTTGGTGATTGTCCCTGCAATCATTTCCTCCTGCTCCGACAGAGACCGATCGGAAAAGGCATGTGAGAGATACTTGCGCATCTGTCCATGGGCGTCCACATCTCGCTCACTAACAATGCTATGTACGCCACGGCCAGCAAAGGAGCCTCCGTCGTAAAAATCACTTTTTATGAACGTTTTGTGGCCCTGCCGGAAACCGTAAATGTCTTTCCACGACTGCGCAGAATTGAAAGACAGCTCATTTGGGGCTGTGCGGACCACGGGACCTGAAAGCAAGTGTTATGGAATGACAGGATTTGGACCCCGCACATGAGACGTGACTGACCGTACTTTCTATGCAGGTCCAGAAGTTTATACGGCTGCCGGCCGTTCAAGAACCACACGCTGTGCGGAATCTGTTGGACAGCACCTTAGTCAACGCCTAAAATCACCGTTTATAGGAAGAGGATCGGACACGCACGTTACTGCAGGCAGCATATTTCGGGCCGGGAAACTTGGCCAAGGGATGCCAGTAGATACTGTAGATGATGTTGGAAATGGTACGTATAAGATACTACATACACATGAGCTAGGCCAACACTAACTTGTCGATACGGGCAGCAAGTGTACTCACTCCACAAAGCCACAACAGGACAAGAGCTGACCCGATACCTGATATTCCCATCTTACGAAAATCTTCAATGTCCAGAATAGACCGCAGTATCGACTGATGTGGGTGGCCGGTCACTGCTCGTGTAGGGCCACAATAAAAATCGAAAAAAGTCTGATTTTCCAAAGATGAGGCACGACGAATATGCCGCAGAATACTGCACAATTCCGGAGCGAGACCGAGTATGGAATTTTCACCCCTTCAAGATAGTGTTGTTATGGGCGACGCTTGCTGTGTAGAGCCCTAGCCCTAGGAGTCTCGGGCAAGACCCAGTCCCAAAAAGGACGCGGGGTTCACACGGCAGTTTCTCGATCTAGATCAGCACAGCATCCACAGTTGGTCCAGCTATGGGGTTTCCGGAATCGGAGAGGCGGAGTCACCAACTCCGGTGAGGCCCACACCGTAGGTCTTGGCGGTATTCTTCATGGGATATGCGCGCACGGATCACTCCGGGTGCCCCATGTGTCTGCTCGGAATTCGCAGTTATGTCAGCACATCATCGCGTGTTCTTGGTGTATAGTCAAGCAGCGTTCTCATCTCATGCATAGGGCGCGCAAGATACCTGGCTGTCTTTCCATGGTAGTATTGCCGACTTCATTCTCATCGTTCAAGCTCCCGTTCCACGTATAGACACTGCAGAATTCGACCATTCATCATGACCATTAAGAGCCAAGGACCCTGGGCGAATGGAACGCATGGTACCCCAACTAATGGTGGAAATGTCATGTCAGATCCAAAGAGAGAGTCTCTTGCCATCGTTGGTATGGCATGCCGCTTCGCTGGCGATGCAACGAGTCCGGAGAAGCTGTGGGACCTTGTCTCGCAGGGCCGCGACGCATGGTCTACAGTGCCCGGTGATCGATTCAACCAACAGGCCTTCTTTCATCCACAGTCTGATCTTTTGTCGACCATGTCAATGAAAGGCGGCTTCTTCCTCCGGGAAGACCCCGGAGCTTTCGACACTTCTTTCTTCAATCTGTCCGCCGAGGTGGCCGCAGCTATGGACCCGCAGATCCGAATCCAACTTGAGATTGTGTTCGAAGCACTCGAATCCGCTGGAATACCGCTCTCTTCCGTTGTAGGGTCCAACACGGCTGTCTTCACAGGCTCTTTCACAAAGGACTATCATGATTTGCAGCTCCGCGATCCGCTGAAGATGTCGAGAGCTTTTGTGACTGGTAACTACGCAGCTATGTTAGCAAACCACGTCTCCCATTTCTTTGACCTGAAAGGCCCCTCCGTCGCGGTTGACACTGGTTGCAGCACGAGTTTGATGGGCCTACACTTTGCGGCGCAAAGTCTGAGGGATGGAGACTCGGACTGTGCAATTGTTGGGGGCGCATGTCTAAACCTGAATCCAGATGCGTTTGTAAACTTATCAACCCTACAGTAAGATAACTCTTTCGATGTTCCTGGGTCCATGCTAAATGCAAAATTTTAGGACCTGTGGCCCGGATGGTAAATGTTATGCATTCGACGCGCGCGCCCAGGGCTATGGCCGTGGTGACGGCGTTGCTGCCATTGTCCTAAAACGTCTTTCTGCCGCCATACGCGATGGAGACGTGATCCGCGCAATTGTGCGAGAGACTGCCGCCAACCAGGATGGGCACACTCCCACTATTACTGCCCCGAATTCTGATGTGCAACGCAACCTAATTGCGGCGACTTACGCACGCGCACGGTTGAACCCACTGGACACTGCCGTCGTTGAGGCTCACGGCACCGGAACAAGGGTTGGCGACCCGGCTGAAGCGAGGGCCATTGGGGAGGCAATGGGACGTGGAAGGGATAATCCTCTCTACGTAGGAAGTGTTAAGACAAATCTGGGGCATACAGAGGCTGCGTCGGGGCTGGCGGCAGTCATCAAAATGGTTCTGGCACTGGAGCATCGGGAAATACCACCGAGTTTAAATTTCGAGAAAGCGAATCCCGAGATTGACTTGCCAGGCCTCGGTTTACTGGTACGTATGATTTATTCCTAGTCTGTGCGTACATTGTCTCACAGCTTTTCAGATACCTACTAAATTGCAGGTATGGAGGTCTAAGGGACCGCGGCGCGTGTCCATCAACAATTTTGGCTACGGCGGGACGAACACGCACGTTATCATGGAAGAGGCCCCAGCCGAACCGGTTGTCTCCAACACTCGTGGTCAACTCCCCTCCCATCAGCTCTTCTTGCTCAGTGCGCGCCATAAAAATAGTACGCAACAAATGGCTGCCGACCTGAAGAGATATCTCGAGTCCTCCGGAGAAAAAAAGTTCTTGAATGCGTCTGCCTTCGCAGATCTTGCCTATACGTTAACGGAGCGACGAACAAGGTTTCCATGGACCCTCGCAGTGAGCGCCTCTAGGCTTGCAGACCTTGTCAAGGCGCTTGAGGAAAGCACAGTCCAAAACTCTCCAAGCTCTGACAGGGCACCACGTTTGGGTTTCGTGTTCAATGGACAGGGAGCACAGTGGTACGCTATGGGGCGGGAACTTTCGGCCTCGTACCCTGTGTATCAACACACACTGAAGGAGTGCGACGAGATTATTCAATCCTTCGGCGCCGACTGGTCTCTCCTCGCGGAACTTGAACGCAGTCAAGAGACATCACAAGTCAATGAGGTCATGTTCAGTATGTCTCTCACGTGTGCAGTACAACTCGCCTTAGTGCGTCTCCTACATGATTTCGGCATCGAACCAGCAGCCGTGACGGGACACTCATCGGGCGAGATAGCAGCGGCTTTTGCGGCCGGTGCACTCACTCTGCACGATGCTATGGCTGCCACATATTTTCGAGGGTTCGTCACGGCTCACCACCTTTCCACAGCAGCTCAGCACACGCCAGGCGGGATGTTGGCCGTTGGTGTAGGCGCATCGGATGCAAAGCCATATGTTGATGCCATTGCAACTGGCAGAGTCGTCATCGCATGCGAAAATAGCCCTTCTAGTATCACATTATCGGGAGACATGGCGGGAATCGAGGAGCTTGCGGCCAAGTTCACTTCACAAGGCATTTTCGTGCGTAAGTTGGTTGTCCAAACCGCCTTTCACTCGCACCACATGATGCCGCTACAGAAGAAGTACCGCGCGGCGCTGGAAAAACACATGGCTAAGCAACGGAAATTCAAGGAAAAAGATGTGCTATTCATGTCTCCCGTGACGGGCACAAAAGTTGAAGATGCAATCTCGCTTGGTCCGGAGCATTGGGTTCAGAATATGACGGATCCAGTCCTATTCCATGATTCGTTTCGGAACATGGTTGCTACCGAGCATCAAGACGGCAAGATGGCGCAGAATGTCGATGTCATCGTAGAAATCGGCCCACACAGCGCCCTAGCTGGGCCCATCCGTCAGTGTCTCAAATCCTTGCCATTGAAAGGCTTTTCTGTATCATATGCAGCATGCCTAGAGCGTGGCAAAGACGCCGTGCTCACCATGCAAGGCCTCGCTGGCTTCCTCGTCTCTAGGGGCTACCCCGTCAACACTTCTCATGTAAACACACCCAACGGCCAGCAGGGCCTTCAGGTTGTGCCTGGTCTGCCGTCGTATGCGTGGAACCACACCCAGCGGTTCTGGCACGAGTCGCGCATCAGCAATGAACATAGGTTCCGCAAGCATCCGCAGCATGATCTCCTCGGACTGCGTCTGACAGGAACGAGCGACCGGTCACCAATTTGGCGCCAGATTGTTCGTTCAGGCGAGGTAAGTCACATATATGTTTTCATTTTGCATCCGCACAGTCCCATTAACGACTTCCAGCTGCCCTGGGTTCGCGATCACGTCGTGCAAGGCGACATGGTGTTTCCTGGCGCTGGGTACATTACCATGGCGATTGAAGCTATGCGCCAGCTCCATTCATCCGAGTCTGCCATCACAGGTTACCTTCTCGAAGAGATAGAGATTTTGCGAGCAACCGTGATCCCGGAAGACAACGAAGGTGTCGAACTCCAGCTATTCCTCGAACCGGTTAGCGAAAAAGCACTCCACGCTGGTAAGCGTGTCTTCCGCATCTATGCAGCAGCTTCGGATGGTGCATGGGCCGAGGCCGCACGTGGTTACATCACCGTGGACTTGAGCTCAACACGATCGAACCCGACTTTACGCTCGACTCGTGAGATCAACATGGCTGCCTTGTGCCGCGGGGTCACGGTGCCCAAAGCGTTCTATGAGTCATTAGCTACAGTGGGTATCAAGCATGGGCAGTCGTTCCAGGCGCTTGTTGCCATTCGCAAAGGTGGTGATGACCAGTCGCTCTCGACGCTTGTAGTGCCGGACTCAGCGGCGCAGATGCCATACAACTGGCAGCAGCCGCACGTTATCCACCCGATTACCCTTGACGCTGTCTTTCAAGCTGCATACACAGCACTCTCGACCAAAGCACGGAATACAGTCGGTGCAGCCGTACCCCGGTTTGTCAAGTCGCTGTTCATTTCACCCGACATCAGCCCAGAGCCAGGCACGCATCTCCGAGCCTCCTCCCGCATTCTTCATTACCACCAGCAAGGCTTCGATGCATCACTCGCCGTGCGTCCATCCCAGTCCACTGATAACCACATGGTCATCGAGGTGGACACAATGCGTTTCCGGTCTGTCGGCGCTGCCGACTCTGATAGCAGCGACGCTCCGATGAAGATATGTGCCTTCGAAGAGTGGGTGCCAAGTGTCCAGCTCAATCAACCCCATGGGATGTTTGACATACAATTGCAACGTGCTGCGGATCCGAATGAGATTAGCTTAAGCCAAGAGCTCACACGAGCTGCATATCATCTGATCACGGATGCGATGGCACTTGTTACGCAAGAGGATGTTGCTCAGCTCGAGTGGTACCACACGTCACTCTACCGCTGGATGCAACTGCAGCTGCAACTCGCAATGGATGATAAGCTAGCACCACGCAGCTCAAAATGGGCGCGAGCAACGCCCGGCGCCAAGGCTGCACTATTAGATCGAGTGGCAGGAGCGAGCACGAACGGTGCACTGACGGTGCGTGTCGGTCGAAACTTGCTGGCCATTCTGCGTAAGGAGGTTGCGCCGCTGGAAGTTATGCTGAAGGGGGGCCTATTGTACCAGTTCTATCGTGAAATGCTACATTTCACCGAGTCAACGAAACAGCTCGCCGAGATAGCAAGGGCCATCACGCGCGAGAGGCCTCGGGCCCGCATCCTTGAGATCGGAGCAGGCACGGGAGGCTGTACTGGGCCAGTGTTGACGGCGCTCGGGGGCGAGGGCGTCATACCTGCCAGCTTCGAACACTACACCTTCACGGACATCTCTTCGGGTTTTTTTCAGGCAGCCAGGGATCGATTCGCAGCGTTCGGTGACCTACTAAGCTACCAGCCACTGAACATCGAGCAGGACCCAGCACAGCAGGGCTTCACCGAGAAGTACGATCTCATCATAGCTGCTCAAGTTCTCCACGCGACGAAGAAAATGTCTGTTACTATGCACAACGTGCGTAAGCTGCTCAAAGACGACGGCAAGCTTCTAATGGTTGAAACAACGAGAGATACAGTAGATGGCCATTTTATCTTCGGTACCTTGCCAGGGTGGTGGCTCAGCGAAGAACCAGAACGGAGGTACAGCCCAAACATGTCGCTACAGCAATGGAGGCCTATTCTCGAAAACGCCGGTTTTACAGGCATCGATTTGGATATTTGGGATTGTGAGGATGAGGAGCATCGGGCTATGAGTGTCATAATGTCAACCGCGATCCCCGAAGAAATGCCCACTTACGACACTCGGGTCGCACTGGTCTACGATACACCCGAACTGTCGTTGGATTGGCTACGAGGCTTGGCCCAAAAGGTCAAGGATTTCACGGGCAGCGCGCCTGAAATAACGGGCCTTAATGAGGTCAATATCCAAGACAAACTATGCATCTTCCTTTCAGGTCTGAACGGGATGGCCATGAAGCATGATGAGCACAGCTTCGATTCGATCAAGACTCTGGCCACCAAGAGCAAAGGTCTTCTATGGGTCACTACAGGTTCGGCTATAAATTGCGAACTTCCCGAAAATGCACTTCACAAGGGCTTTCTTCGCACCTGTCGTGTTGAGGATAGAAGCAGACGCTTCGGTTCACTAGACCTCGATCCATGTCGTGGATGGGACTCCGAATCCCAAACTCTCATAGCCAAAGTGTTCGCCACCATTTTCAACAACGCCAGCAATGCTCCCGAGGACTTCGAATATGCCGAGCGCAAAGGTCAGATTCTGCTGCCACGTCTCAATCGTGATCTTCTCGAAAATGAAAAGTTCATCAATCATGGTAGCAAGATCGAGATGCAACCATTCGTGCAGAACAGGCCTAACGGTAGGATTCTCAAGCTCGAGGTAACAAAGCCTGGTTTGCTTGATAGCATCATCTTTCGCGATGACGAAGACTCTGATTTGCCAATACCGGGAGGCTGGGTTGAGGTACAGCCGCAAGCGTACGGTATCAACTTTCGCGACGTTATGAGCGCCATGGGTCAGCTCGACGAGAAACAGGAGCTCGGTGTCGAGAGCGCAGGTGTAATCACACGCGTCGGGCCTAATTGCAGCGGCCTTCAGCCCGGCACGCGTGTCATCGCTCTCACGCCCCACGGTCACATATCTGCGCGAGTACGAGTCCCTTGGCACAATGTCGTCACTATCCCAGAGGACATGGAGTTTTCCGAAGCAGCAAGTGTTGCGGCTGTCTTTGCAACAGCATACTACTCCATGTTTGATGTTGCACGCGTGGAAGAGGGAGAAACTATGCTCGTGCATGCAGCTGCCGGAGGCGTCGGCCAGGCGTGCATCATCTTAGCGCAATGGAAGGGCATCAGAGTCCTAGCCACGGTGGGTTCGGCAGAGAAGCGGGACTTCTTAATACATACGTACGGACTGCCGAATGAGCATATATTCTCCAGCCGCGACGAGTCGTTCGTCTCGGGAGTCCTGGACGCGACGAACCAGCAAGGCGTGGACGTTGTTATCAACTCCCTCGCTGGTCCACTGCTAAATGCGACCTGGGACATCGTCGCGCAGCATGGTCGATTCGTGGAGATCGGGAAAAGAGATATTCATTCCAACAAGGCTCTTGAGATGCGTCCGTTCCGGAAGGCTGTCGGATTCACCGCCGTCGATCTCGTTCAGCTTTGTGATACGCGTGGTCATATTGTTCAGCGGGTCCTCGTCGCGGTCATGAATTTGATGAAGACCAGGGCTATTGGTAATATATCCCCAGTGGTAAAATATCCCATTTCCGACATCGCCCGCGCCTTTCGGACGATGCAGGCCGGAAAGCACATGGGCAAGATTGTTGTGGTCCCCAATGCGAACGACATGGTAAAGGTCAGTGATAAGACGACATCTATCTCTTTCCTGCTGCTGATACTCTTTAGACTCTGCCGCGTACAGAGGTTGCAAGGCTACCTTCTAATGCCTCGTACCTTATCATCGGCGGCCTCGGTGGGATCGGACGAGCATACGCCCGCTGGATGGTCGAGCACGGTGGAAAGCATCTTATACTACTGTCACGCAGTGCCGCAAATGGTCCGAATTCTTCATCTTTGAAAATGGAGCTCTCCACCCTTGGTGCGCAAATTATGCTGAAGAATTGCGACGCCGCAGACATGGCAAGCTTGAAGACAGTCCTCGCTGAGTGCAACGAAAGCATGCCTCCGGTGCGTGGAATCGTCCATGGTGGCATGGTGCTTCACGACTCCATCCTTGAGCGGATGACGTACACGCAATGGACCGACGCACTTGCAGCCAAGGTGACTGCAACAAAACATCTCCACGACTTATTCCCTCGTGCAGAAGACTTGGACTTCTTCATCATTTTGTCCTCAGCCTTTGGCGTTATCGGCTCTGCTTCACAGGCTAACTACACTGCCGGTGGAACATTTCAAGACGCCGTCGCGCGCCAACGTGCAGCGGCAGGCATGCCCTGCGTCACAATCGACCTGGGCATGGTCGACGGCGTCGGTTACGTGGCCGAAAACAAGGCGGGTGTGGCAGATCGATTGCTTTCCAGCGGTCATCGCCAGCTCACGGAGCACGACCTCCTCCAGCTGTTGGACTACTGCGTAAGGCATCCACTTCGCACTCCGCGCACGGCCCAGATCATTACTGGGTTAGCGAGCAGCGCGGTGCGCAAACAAAGTTGGGGTAAGGAGTTGCGTTTCGCAGCGCTGGCGGACGACGGGGCCAGTCGGGGCGATGCATCTGCCGTTAAGACCGGCAGCTCAACGAGGTGTGGCACGGGGTTGAAGGACCGCCTAAGGAACGCAAGTACAGTGGAAGAAGGCAGCAACATGGTCGAAAAGGCTGTGATCGAAAAGTTGGCTGACATGTTTGTCATCCCCGAGCAGGACATCGACGCGACCAAGCCGCTAGCTCAGTACGGCGTCGACTCTCTGGTTGCTGTTGAGCTGAGGAACTGGCTTGTGCCCATGACACAGTGTGAGATGTCTATCTTCGATCTATTGGGTGCATCGTCTTTGAAAGGACTGGCTACGAGTATTGCTACGAGGACCGCCTCTACAAAGTAGAGACTAGACTAAGGTAGTTTTCTTCGTGGTCAATTATTCACTAGCTATTGCATTACTTAATCCACGCGCCACCTTCTTTCTTTTCCTAGCTGAGAGCTCTGTACTACAGTATGGCGATATAGCCTTCCTGCAATGTATACACATTTTTTTCTTTCTCTTTTTATTTATTCTGGATTACAAAGACGGAAGCTTACTCCATCTTACTTAAGACCCTAGTCATTTTCAGTCTAGTGATGAACGAAGCTCAAAGCTTGAGGTAGCTAGGTATCTCACGACCCTGGTCCGCCATTTCTGCAACCCGGCTCTCGGGCAAATCGGTGACTCCTACTCGGGAAATCGCCGTGGGCCTTATTTCAACTACGTTCGTGATGATGCCGGATTCGTAAATACCCATTGCTCCGCCTTCGCCGCATCCACATTTTGGGAAATAGCCGTGGTAAACATGCTTGATTTGGAAAGGAACGCGAGGACTGTTTGGTTTATCCGCTTTTTTGTTCAGTTATGCACATGCGCGAACTGGTTGCCCAATGAAGCCGAAAAGTAAAAGTACGGGGTCTTGATTAATAGGTAAGGCCTGTTATTACGCCACTTTAGCACAAGCGAGCGATGGCTGCGTTACGGTAGCTGGCCGGATAATTTCTACGGCAGAGACGGTACGTGCGAACATGAACGCAAAGAAATGTGCAGGGCAATCATGACTTGTGTAGATGTCATCACAAGCGTGCAATGTAGAGTATCAATTCGAAGCTGTTCCTAACCCTGGAGTTGCTCACTCTGGTGATGGGTGGAAGTTAGCTGTTGATGAGACAACTGGTATGCCTTCTTCATGGCATCATCTCGTCAGAAACAGACATTCAGTCCTGTACCCACTGTCACGATCCGTAGCCTTTGGCCCCAATGGTGCACGAAAAGGGTATGGGAGGTTACGCCTCATGAGCATCCGCAGCCGAATTCTAAGCCCGCCTACCACGAACACAGACCCCTAACAACGCCTCCAATACTGGCGGCGAAGCCATGCCCTAAAGGCATACGAGGCTGATGTGGTTTTACGGCCCCTTAGCTAACGGTCCTTTTCATTTGAATATGGAGCCTTTGACTGGCGTTCGAGAGTATAAAGTACTCCATCTTTCGAGCAGTTTCTAATTCCAGATCAAGAGTCTCGTTACTTTCGTGACTTTCGTAAATTCTACGCCCTCAGTTCTCGGCTCTCGTTACCATCATTCAGGATGGCGTTCATGAGTCTTCTCGCCTTTGCCCTACTGGGCTCTTCTTTCGTCTCTGCTTCTTCACTGCTTCCTCGGACCAACTACAATTACATGGCTGCGGCCGCGGCAAGCCAAGCCTGTATGAAGCTCAAAGCCATTTTCCCAGGAGCGCTTTTTGTAGCCAACACGACGCAATTTGAGGACCAGTCCCTCGCCATCTGGTCTGATACGTGTGTCCTTACGCCCACTTGCGTTTTCCTGCCATCCTGCGCAGCAGACATTGGCAAAGCCTTACCCATCATAAAGAAAGCAGGCTCCAGATTCTCAGTCCGCGCTGGAGGTCACATGCCTGTTCCGGGTGCTCAATCCGTGGAACCGGGTGTCTTTATCTCGCTCAGCAATCTCAACCAACGCACCCTCAACCGCTATTCCAGAACCGCATCTATTGGACCGGGGCAGACGTGGATGGAGGTATACAACTGGCTGGCACCATACGGCTTGGCCGTCAATGGCGGACGCTACCCCACCGTCGGCGTAGGTGGTGTGCTTGTCGGTGGCGGAATCGGGTTATTTTCCAGCACGCAGGGATGGGGCTGCGATAATGTGGTCGGTTTCGAGGCCGTGCTCGCCGACGGAACGATTGCCCACGTGACGAGAAAGGGCAAGTACTCAGACCTGTTCTGGGCGTTACGTGGCGGGCACAACAACTTTGCCATTGTCACGCGCTTCGACGTCCGATATTTCGAGGCAACGTCCGCTTACGTCAAAGTGGTTGCGTGGAACGCCAGTGCGCAAAGTACTTCGGAAGAGTTCTTCTCCGCGCTAGACGCGTACATGGCGCCTGGCGGTGGTGTCGACGATCCCAACGTAGCCATCATACCGACGGTGGCAGCGGCGCCCTCTCTAGGCCTATACGAAGTCATCACCGACCAGTTTGCGCTGGGCACCGACAGCAGTCCCGCGGCCTTTGCGAACTTCAGCAACGTCAATGGTCCCATCATGTTTGAGCTGGGCGGACAAGTCTTCGAGTCCTGGACCAAGTTTCCGCAGTTGCTCGAGGCGACCGGCGCCCGCGGCCTCAGGCAGTTGTTCTGGAGTGTGAGTTTCAAGGCGGATCGGCGCGCCATTAGCATTGCAAACCGGACCGTCATCGATATGACGTTTGAGAGGCTGGCTGATGCGCAGAATGCGGCTGTCGCGCTCACCTACCAGCCTGTCTCCGAGTCTTGGCTGAAGGCGAGCGAGAGGCGAGGTGGGAATGCAATAGATCTTGACCCGGGACTTGGTACCTTTATCGGTAAGTTATATAACGCAAGAGAAGACTTCTCATTAGGGTTTTTGCTGACATGGTCACTTCAACAGCGGGCCTAATCGCCATCCAGTGGACCGACGCGGCAGACGATGCGCGCATGAATGCGTTCGGCGTTGATGTCACTGCCGAGATCAAGAGGCAGACGGCGGAGCTGGGTTTTTATGTCGACTTCGTTTACCTCAATGATGCTGGTCCAAGTCAGAAGCCGTTCTCGACCTATGGCCGCCACGGTACAAGTTTGCAACGGCTCAAACATATACAGAATAGGTACGATCCGGATCATTTTCTAGACAAGTACCTAGCTCATGGGTTTGCATTGGAGCGGTAGGGGTGTAGGGTGGGAGGTACTTCTGCGAGATCTTCTTGGTGTGTGGACTTAATCGAAACACTGTAATTCACGTTTCAACATCGTTTTTCACTCATTCATATCCGTTTATAGTCAACTAATCGTCCTCTGTGAATGTCTTTTACAATCTGTCATAGATTTCAGCTGTCTCTTCAATACTGATTGATATTTATCGTACCTTTTTAGTTTCACTATTTCAAGTATGGCCTTACATGTTTAGGCTCACACGTGACACTGCAAATTGATCAACTCGCAGCTGAACTTCTGTTATGGAATGGTTTCTCTCGACGATTAAGAGATTTTTTAGTAACAAGAGTAAGAATGATAGCAGTAACCTCTCCTGTTGTTATGAACAGAGAAAAGCGTATACAACGTGGTGACAAAAAGGGGTTAGTTGATGTACCTAGGCCAGCCCAAGTGGGCCAAGCTCGCTTGGCAAATTTAACGTCATGTCCGTCTCCTCAACGTCCACCTACGACTCTGTACTCTTTCAATGACAGAGGAACTGCGCAAAACGTGCAAACTCAGAATCCTTTTCCAAAAACTCCATCTCTCCATCTTTCAAACTAAGCAACACTTCGAAACCTCCGGCTGGCCGTTGCGGCAAGACGACACATCTCCTGCACACAACATCGAACTCGCGCCGCGGCGGCCTCAGATGGTCTACCAAACCCCCCTGCTTGAACAGTTTCCCTCCAAACCGCATCTCCAGGAGTGGCAGACCCAGAAAACTGGTGAAACACGCCTCAGCGCCTTCGAACGTTGCAAACGGGTACCGAGCGGCCGCATAGTCGGGCATGGCCGCCGCAAGACCGTACGAGGTATGCAGTCGCTCCTGCGTGATGCTATCAACGGCTTTTCGTATAGTTTGAGCAATCTCGGCGAGGGAGGTAGACGGTGAAGTCAGTGCAGAAAAAGGCATGCGTGTCGTCGCGATGAAGATCAGCGTGCCCATGTAGGCCCACGGCAGGCGCTCGCCGAACAGCAGACGCCCGTCCAGCGTAGTGTCCAGTTCAGCCAGAGCCTCAGGGCTTGTGTAGGCCGGGTTGTCTGGCTCAGCGGCGTGGCGGGCGCGCATGGTGCACCGCCAGAGGAGGGCCATCAAGGCGTCGTTGGTGGTGACAGCAGCCCCGTTGTCCGCTTCACTCGCCGTATCGGCCAGCTCCGCAAATGCTGTGGCAGAAACGTAGAAGATGGTGGTGGTCATTTGTGGTGGAGGCGGGGCCTCTGTAGGATCGAGGCTAAATGCCGAGCTCGCCGGGAGCTCCTTCGGGGACAGCAACGGAGGCAGCATACCGGCCAGACGCCAGGCATCATCACCACTATTTTCAAAGTCCTCGGGAGAAGGGAGACGGTTCCCTGCTTCCGTCCAGATTGCGGGAACGAGATGGTAGTCGCAACAGTCCGGGGTAATGGTCAGCTCAGCAGCGTCCCCATCATCATCCTGATGCAAGCGCATGTGTTTCGCCAACATCTTCAGCAGCAACGAGCCGCTCATGCCATCGACCAGAGAATGGAATAAGCAGACGGACAGCAGGAGGCCGCCCTGAATGAAATTCGCCTGCACAATACATCCAGCCGCGCCCTCGCCATCGAGATCCCACTTCGCGTGCACAGATGGCACGAGCTGTGCGCCATCGAGAGAATCCTGAGGCAGCCCTTCGTCCACAAGGTCCTCGTATTCGGGCCAGGATGCCGAGAGATCGTTGAAGATGACCTGGGGCGTCCAATCCGCGTGCTCTCGAGCCTCAAGCCGGCCTCTACTCAAGCACTTTTCGTCTGATGCGACCGAGAACACTCGCCTCCTGAATATGGGCAGCTCTTCGCTTGCGGTGTCGAGACTCGCTTGTAGCAGGTTGTGTACCTCGGAGAAGTTAATACCGGGGTTCAAGCCGAATGTTAAGATGAAATTGGCATAGAAGCGCGGCATGGCATTGTCCATGGCGTTCAGGGCGAAACGCCGGGGTGACATCACGGCCGAAGGCATCTTGATTGCTTGTTTTTTTTTCTGGATTACCTTGTTCTGCGTGTCCTGAAAGATAACGACAAGAAGACCATCACAGAAGACCAAAGAAAAAAACTAACAAAGTTCTCGTCAAGATATCATTTTTGTGTCAACAACAGCCCTTCAGACAGGTCGGAAAACGGTGTTTGCTGTTTCGATTTCCCTCCGTTTCCGAAAAAGGAAATCTCCGAGAGCGAGAGCAACCTACGAACAGCTGATGGAAGTCTCGCGTGCCAAGCTCGAGTACAGGATGTTAAGGCCCCACTATCTATCACGATACCGCAGCGTCGTACGGCTCCACATTTCGTTCCCACTCATTTGGTGCTCCAGACCTTTCAAGTACGCTCTCAATTCAGGCGTATTCCGCTGGGCCAAGGCCTCGGCCTCCAATTCTTTGTGCCGCTCTTCCCACTCCCGACACAGGGCATACAGCACGCGTTTGGCTGCGCTCGTTGACACTTCAGCGCCTTCGGCAAAAATGGCAACGCCTGTGCACAAGGCGCCGCCCTCTTTATGAGCGGTCTTGGATGCGAGCAGCTCCTTCTCGAAACTCCAGATGTCGTTGATTATCGAGAGGTGCTTACTACAGTTCATGTCCACGGGGCGGGCGATGGCTAGTTCCTCGGTACTCATTCGGAGGCCCATGCAGAAGCGCATAAGTGCGGCAAGAAGGCTGATGGTTATAAAAACGTCAGTTTCCCAGCTTTTACTTTCCTATGTTGATAACAATCAAACACGAAGAAAGTGGACGTACCCCTTTCCGACGTCGCGCTCCCGGTACTCAAAATACTCCTTCAAGTCCATTGGTCGGAGCCGTGTTGGATCGGTCTGCGCGCGCATAAACGTGAAGACGGGTTCAAGAACCTGGTTGGCCATTTCTCGGTCACAAGCTCGCATGCTCTCCCATAAGTCGTACATGATGTATTCGACGGGGACATGTCGGTCGGGGAGTACATCCCCTCGTGCGATGGGCATCAGCTTGTTATTATAGGCCTCCCCTTCCGCCAGGGACATGTGCTCGAGCAGGTCTGTATCTTCCGTTAGCGTCTCTCTTTGTCTCTCGAATCGAAGCTGCTTGGCAAGGAAAAGTGGTGGCGGACCATCGATGAGAAACAGCAGCGTTAGAAGCCGACAGGCAAAGTGGATGCGGTCGTTCAAGGCGGTTGGGAAATACCAGCAGGTTACTGTGGAGAAACCGGCGTGTACGAATTTCTTGCGACTTTTCTCGTTGGGGAAACGCCAGTGCTTGAGGAAGTATGCGTTCACTTCTTCCGTCACGTGCTTCTCTAGATGGTGGCAATGGGGTTGGAGTTCCGAAGGTGGTATCACAACGGTATCTCGGGACTGGAGATAGGTATGGGCAGAGGCGTCGATGGCCTTGCCTGGCGCTGAGACGGAGGGTGGTCCGAACGGTACCTCGGTTACTGTGGAGACTTGGGTTGCCATGCTGGTTTAGGGGTCGGGCATCCAAAGAATTAATGGTTGAAAGTCAAAAGTTGATGAGAGTCGGTGTTATAACCTCAGCCAAGTAAGCGTCTTGCACACTAGTACGTACCGGGAGGTTAGGGAGGGACTCCTTACAAAGATTCCATCATCTAGGCTAACAGGTAAGCGTGTCTCGGGATTCGTTGGTCGAGTTGCTGCTACTGTGTATACCGACAGTAGCCTCGGAGCGTACCAGGTCTTTTCGGCCATTACCGCTTCTGTGCATCTGCACCGGATGCGTTTGAACTGGCCTAATCGGCACAGACACATCAACGTCACAGGTGTAGTGAGAGATAATGGCGATGAGTTCCAGCCACAGGCTTATTACTTACCCCGCATCGTATGTGCGGTTGTTTCAACCTCTCTCTCTCTCTTTGCGCACTTTGAGGACCTTTGTTCTTTTCCTCTCGATTCCTTGATATAGTTAGCAATCTAGCTGGACACAAACTTTTTATTATACTCTTTTGCGCACCACCGAAGGACGAAAATTCACTCGTGAGTGAGCCATGGGTATGATTCAAGACCTCGTCGACGCAGTCCAGACCCTGGAACTCAATCAGTGGCGTATCAAGCTCCCAGTCGCATTCGTCTTGGTAGCCGCAACAACCTATCTCGCCACCATCTTCTCCTACGCCCGAACCAAGTACTGCAGCAACGAAGATGGCCAGGAGCCACCCGTCATACCATACTGGCTGCCTGGACTGGGCAGCACAATCCCATTCGTCCGTGATACCAAGGCCTTCATTGCGAACACGCTGTGAGTAAACTTTATTTTATAAAAATGTCGGGTTCCGCGGTGTTTTTATGATAACCCGCTGCTGTAGACGCAAATGGGGCGATAACACGCCCTACACGGTTCGACTGGCGGCGTTCAAAGGCTACCTCATCACGCAGCCCGAGCACTTCGGTCCCCTCTTGAAAGCCACACGCTTTCTGACCAACAAGAAGATCATGGCTGAACTGATGCGCGACGTCTTCGGCACCCCTCCAAATGTAATGCGTAAGTGTACCCATTCTGATATAGATGGGGGAGGGAACCATGCGTGTTGACCTGCTGCTGTCGGTGGTAACTAGCCATGTATTTCGGCGACAACTCAGGTATCGAGCCTACACCTGTGCCCGGCACTGCGGTCCCCAGCCACCAGCGCATCTGGCAGAACCAGCACGCGGACAGCGCGCAATACCTGACGGGCGAGGCGCTGCGCGGCTTAGCTACACGCTTCACGTCGGTCCTAAGTGAGGCCATCGCGAGTCCTAACGACAGCGATCCAGCGGACTCGGGCGACTGGGTGACGATGGAGGATTTCTATCCATGGTGGCGGTCGCGCGTCTTCGCTGCTGCGACCACGGCCCTTTTCGGGCCCCACCTTGGGCGTCTGAATCCCACGCTCGAGCACGACTTTTGGACATTTGCGGACGCGATTCCAACGCTGGTGAAACGGTATCCTGCGTGGATGGCGCCCCGAGCACATGCTGCGAGGACCAAGATGCTGGATAGTGTTAAGAAGTGGCACGCACACGCGCGTGAGCACTCGGACTACCGTGTCAACAACGGTGATGGCGGAGCGCCAAAGTGGGACGAGTACTGGGGCAGTGTGTGGTTGAAGGTGCGGCAGAGATGGGGTCAAGATACAGGGATTATGGACGATGACGGACTGGCGAGCGAAGACCTGGCTTTGACTATTGCGTGCGTGTTCATTATTACAAGAAAGTCTTCTCATGGGTATACTGACATTTGACGCTTTTGTTTAGTGCTAACGCCAACGCGATCCCAATGGCATTCTGGTATCTGATCGAGATATACCGTGATCCCGCTCTTCTGCAGCGCGTCCTGCCAGAACTCGAAGCTGCAGTTCAAGAAGAAGCCGCGTCGTCGTCTACTGACGGCTCGCCCGCAGTTTTCGACCTTTCTCCTGTGTTGGCGTCCCCGTTGGCGCAGAGCATATACGCCGAGGTCCTACGTATGCGCATCTCGCTGCTGCTCAATCGTTGCGCCGACCGCAAGGACCACCGGATCGGGCTGTGGACGCTCAAGAAAGGCGCATACATGACGCTGCCAACCGCTCATATCGGGTACCACAAGAAAGCATGGGAGCCGTACACGGATTCTGGTAAGGCTCCCATTGACGAGTTCTGGGCCGATCGGTTCTTGGTGCCTGATGAGGAGGATGGCAAAACAAAAGAGCGTGGAGAAGAGGCACGTGAGCCGATGCAAGAGAAAGCGGAACCGAAAATGCGCTTCTCCACGGAACACTTGAACGGTATTTGGGTACCTTATGGTGGTGGGGCGTTGATGTGTCCTGGACGGCATTTTGCTAAGCAGGAGATAATGGGGAGTGTTACTGTGTTTGCGCATTATTACGACTTGGAGGTTCTGTCAGGGAGGGCGCCGACCATGGATGACAAATTCTATGGCATGGGGGCTCAGCAACCGGCTGAGAAGACGCCAGTTAGGATTCGGAGGAAGGTGGGTGGATGGAAGTACACGAAACAAAATTAGCTTATTAGATTAGCTTTGGCTGTTCGCGTTGCTGAATACGGCTTGGTTTGTACCAAGTCAGAGACCAGTACACTCGAGCGAGTCCCGACCATGTAGAGGTCAATATGTGCAGGAATTCAAACAGGCGCTTACTCTATTGCAAACTACTCCCATTGGGTGCCCTGGAGGCGCTGCATTAGATACTCTACTTCGACCTCTTTGGTCAATGGAATTACCCAATCCTGGCGTGGAGGTTAGCGGTGCTATGTTGGAAGGCAGTGAAAAACCTACTTTGTACATTGCAACAACAGCATCCGCGTTGACCTTGGATGACCCACTAGCACCCAGGTCCGGATCGGTCCCATACGTCTTCGCCTTGAGCCTCAGCCTCTCCAAAACCTTCTTTTCCACAGCGGTATTCGTAATCGCCTCGTCAATGCCTTTCCGGTCCCCATCCCGGATCAGCTTGACAAAGCGCTCCGTCTCCTGCTGGAACTTGGTCTCGGCAACAAATTTGCCAAAGTGTATTCTGCGTGACAAAGCCTGGATTGTCAGCACGTCGCACGTGGCAGATGATCCGTAGTTCTCGCGCGACTCGCCCCTATCCTCGCGATCGGGGTGTAAGCAGGCTGCAGGTAGAATGTGCTTGATGTAGCAGTCCTTCAACTGCGCGTTGACATTGACTTGGTTGGGATGTAGTATCCGCGGGTAGTTGAGGGGCTTGAGGATGGGTTCTTGCAGGACTTCGGGGAAGAAGGGGTATTCCTCCGGGGACTGGTAGCGGCGGACGAGGGACTGGAGACGCTCTTGCTCGCGCAGCATCCAGTCGAACAGGCTGGTGTTTGCTTCGCCGATGTCGACGCCGCCCGGCACGTAGATGGTCTTGTTGAGGGGAAATTGGACGCGCTCGATAAGGTGGAAGGTGATTGTGTCCTCGAGGCGACTATTTTCCACTCTTAGTACTTTTCGGGCACAATGCGTGGAGGGCACAGTACATGAGCTGGAAGCGGATGTTTGCCAGATCGAGGGCCTTGTCGGCGTCGGAGAGGTCAATCGCAGCATCCATGTTGCGACCAAAATTCCAAGACGGCGCGGGTGAAAGGGCGAGAGGGGTTGGTGGCCATGGTTACTCAGCTGTTGGTGTCAGAATATTAATGCCAGTTCCCGACCATCGGCTTGCTCATCGGCGGATGACGCAGCGGAATGCCGACACAAGGCTGCACGAGCTCCACATCAAGCATGCAGCGACAACACCAAGATTCTATCCACCAGCACCACCACGCGCCTCACCGCCTCCTAGCCCGACTTCTGCGCCTTCGAGTAGTGCTTGCCTACGAGACCCAATGATGACATAAGCCGTCTTTTCACTCATTGCGTTTGTTGCCCTGTTCTGCCCTCCACACACCTGCTCGCATGGCCTCGTCCACGGCCCGCAATGGCTCTCCAGGACGCGGGCGGTCGACCAGCCCGCGCTCTCCACGCTTCTCCCAACACTTTGACGACGACGAGGACGGCGACGGCGGCCTCTTAGACTCTCTGCCTGATGTAGCTCCACCATCATGTCCATGTACGACACGGTACGGTGATGCTAACGCTCGCTAGACCCGCCATCTGCAGGCATTCGGCAAAAAGGTGACTGCGACTGCGGGAAGCCTGATAGGCGCCGAGGGAGTCACGCAACACTACCAGAACGCCATTGGGGAGCTCCACCGCGAACTCCGCCGGCCGTTGATGCAGCGCTCCGTCTTCTCCTTCGCACAGACGACGCCCCGCGAGATCGTGCGCTCGCGCATCTCCGTGCCCGAGATCCAGCAACGCGCGCTGTCCTACATCTCCAACGACCTGCTCGCCAACATCCCCGAGGACAACAGCCACTTCTCGCTGTTCCAAGGCTTTGAGGCCTCGCTGCCCGACAAGCCCGATGACCACGCGAAGAGACACGGGAGACACAATGCGAGAGGGCAACGGCTGATAGGCGGGGGCGAAGAGGAGGAGGACGACGGGGATGCCAATGTGCCGCCGTCGATGCGCAAGCTGCGGAACCAGAAGAACAGCATGAGCCACCGGCTGGAGATGATGGGCGTGCGGAAACACATGTGCGTGGCCGAGATCCACGAAATCGACAACAAGATCGCGAACCTGAACACGATGCGCAAGATGGTGCTGGATCGTCTGGCGGGGCTGGAGATCGAAGAGGGCGAGCTGGAGCAGGACCTGTTGACCGTCGACAACCAGATCGAGGACCTGCAGGAAGAGCTGGACGATGAGGCTGCCCTGGCGCCGAAAACGGCATCGTCCAATGCCAGTGCAGAGCAGGAAGACGGCAAGGATGGCTTCATGTCCGAGTCGATATACCAGAAGATTCCGCAATCACCCAAGACGAAGAGCAAGGCGAAGCGATTGTCCAAGCGCATGTCGATGCCTGTATTGCACGAACACCTGCAGTCAGGCTCCAAGATCAAGGAGCTCCCGGCCCATATGGACTCGGTCACAGCAATGGACTTTGACGCGCCATGGGGCATGTTGGTCTCAGCCTCATTAGATGATACTGTGCGCGTGTGGGACCTGAATGCAGGACGTTGCATAGGCATGCTAGAGGGCCATCTATCTTCCGTGCATTGCTTGCAGGTGGAAGAGAACATCGTGGCGACGGGCTCCATGGACGCTACGATACGACTATGGGACTTGAGCAAAGCCGAATACGCGCCCCACGACAACCGGATCAACAAGTCTGACGATGGAACCGACGATGGCCTGGCATTTGAAAACTCGGAAGATGCACCTCCGCCGCCACCCTCGACCAGCATGCAAGATTGCCCCATGTTTTCTCTCGCATCGCACGTTGATGAAGTTACCGCACTGCATTTCCGTGGCGACACCCTGGTTTCCGGCTCGGCTGACAAGACACTGCGGCAGTGGGATCTGGTCAAGGGACGATGTGTGCAGACGCTTGATGTGCTGTGGGCCGCCGCGCAAGCAACAGCCACAAACACATCGAACAGCACATGGCGCCAGACGGGACGCGCTACAGATGCCTCGGCCGACTTTGTAGGCGCTATTCAAGTCTTTGACGCTGCGCTCGCTTGCGGTACCGCGGACGGCATGGTGCGACTATGGGATCTGCGAAGCGGACAGGTGCATCGAAGCTTGGTCGGCCACACAGGTCCCGTCACAGCTCTGCAATTCGACGATGTGCATCTCGTTACCGGGAGTGTAGACAGGAGCATACGGGTAAGGCTTTATCATTCCCATACCTATAGCCATGATCACTAACAGTACTAGATCTGGGATCTCCGTACTGGCGCCATTGCCGACGCCTACGCCTACGATCACCCTGTGACTAGCATGATGTTTGACTCTCGACGCATTGTTTCGGCGGCTGGTGAGGATGTGGTCAAAGTCTATGACAAGACGGATGGGAGGCATTGGAATTGCGGTCCTGGCGCCGATGAGAAGGATGATTCGGCACATTCTATTATTGAGCATGTTAGAATAAAGGATGGGTATCTTGTGGAGGGACGCAAGGATGGTACGGTTGGTGTGTGGTCATGCTAGCATACGACGATTAGAGTAGAGATATGTATATATTGTGCCAAGGTTAGAAACGAATGTTGTACCGTTATCTGCAAACTATCACTAGCTAGATATGCACGTTGCACGCATGCATGCTTGGTTCTGACACTGGCAAGGGCCGGTCTGGTTGGACTCTGGAGTTGGCAGATTGCCGTCTCTCCGATCTGGCCTGGCGTGGTGACGTAAAGCTGAACACCGATAAACATTTCTCTACACCCACACCCACCCTACTTGCCGCGCAGCTGGAGCTGTCACGTCGCCAAAGTACCCTAGAGACCTGCGTGAGTTCTTCCCTATGATATCTCCAGTCTAATCGTGCGATTGTTGAATCAATTGCGACATACGTACTCCCCCCTTCTTCAGCGCACCTCCGAAACGCCGCAATGCTATCACGACAAGCTGCGTCGCTGTCGCGCGGATATATTGCAACACCCAGAGCCTCCCTATTGTACAGAAGACTACCTCGATCACCGGTCTCGCAGTTCCGCACCTCCTTCAGCCATGGAAACCCAGCCACCGCATCGAAACTCGCTTCGGCTCCTCTCCCAACGTCACGATCGACGAGACTGGGCTCCACCACGATACGATCACTCACAACGAAGCCACTTCCAGTACCACGGTCACGAATTGCTCGGTACGTGTATAGGACAGCAGCCATCTTGGGCTCTTTCGTCGCCGTGAGCGGTGCTCTGGTCATCGCCTTCTTCATCTACGATGCCTATACATACAACGAAGACCCCATTTCCACCGACCTGCCCGTGTCAGAACTGGCCTTGAGTCCACGGAGAGGCGGACCCAAGAACCTGCCCATTGCCAACCACTTTGTTGACGACGACGAGAACGATGAGAATAAGAAGCTCAAACACAAACCGAAGCTCGTCATACTGGGGACGGGATGGGGCAGCGTGGCACTGCTTAAGCAGCTGAACGAGGACGAATACCATGTCGTGGTCGTATCGCCGTCCAATACCTTCCTCTTCACCCCTATGCTGCCGTCTGCGACCGTGGGAACACTGGAGCTGCGATCGCTTGTGGAACCCGTCCGAAAGATCGTCAGAAGGGTACACGGACACTTTCTCAAAGCGAGAGCGGAGGACGTTGAGTTCTCGGAGAAGCTTGTCGAGTGCTCGGCAGTAGACGCGGCAGGCAAAGAGCAACGGTTCTACGTCCCTTACGACAAGCTGATTATCGGCGTTGGCTCCGTGTCCAACTCGCACGGTGTCAAGGGACTCGAGTACTGCCACTTCCTCAAAGACATTAGCGATGCACGAATCATTCGCAACCAGGTCGTGCGTAACCTCGAAACTGCCTGTCTGCCAACCACATCTGATGCGGAGAGACGAAGACTGCTGTCCTTTGTGGTGTGTGGTGGTGGACCTACGGGTGTCGAATTTGCGGCAGAGCTCTTCGACATGCTCAACGAAGACCTTTGCAAGCTGTACCCAAGGCTCCTGCGCAACGAGATCTCCGTCCATGTTATTCAATCCCGCAGTCACATTCTGAACACGTACGATGAAGCCCTATCACAGTATGCTGAGCAACGGTTCGCACACGACTCGGTTGATATTCTCACCAACTCCCGCGTCAAGGAGATCCAATCCGACAAGATTCTGTTCTCGCAGAAGAGCGACGACGGCAAGGTCATAACAAAGGAGATCCCCATGGGCTTCTGCCTATGGTCCACAGGCGTCTCCCAAACCGACTTCTGCAAGCGCCTCGCCGCCAAGCTGGACAGCCAGAACAACAAGCACGCTCTTGAAACTGACACCCATCTCCGTCTCAACGGCTCGCCCCTCGGCGACGTCTATGCCATCGGCGACTGCGCAACCGTGCAAAACAACGTCTCGGACCACATTGTAAATTTCCTCCGCACGCTCGCCTGGGAAAAGGGCAAAGACCCCGAAAAGCTCCACATCTCGTACCAAGACTGGCGCGGCATCGCCAAACGAGTGAAGCAGCGCTTCCCGCAAGCCTCGAACCACCTCCGCCGGCTCGACAAGCTTTTCGAGCAATACGACAAGGACAAATCCGGCACCCTCGATTTCGGCGAACTCCGCGAACTGCTCTTCCAAATCGATTCCAAACTCACCTCCCTGCCCGCCACGGCCCAGCGCGCAAACCAGCAGGGCATGTACCTCGGCCGCAAGTTCAACAAGATTGCGCAAGCGGCCCCCGGCTTGTCGCTCAACAGCATCGACTACGGCGATCTGGATGACGCCGTCTACAAGCCGTTTGAGTACAAGCACCTAGGTAGTCTGGCCTACGTGGGGAATGCGGCCGTCTTCGATTACAATGGGTATGGGCTTAGTGGCGGCTTGTTGGCTGTCTATCTCTGGCGCGGTGTGTATTTTGCGCAGAGTGTTAGTTTTAGGACGAGGTGTCTTTTGGCTATGGATTGGACGAAGAGGGCTCTTTTTGGTCGAGGTATGTTTTTTGTGATCCCCTCCCTTTGTGAACGATTTGGTGGGCTGATGTGTGCTAGATTTGATGAATTTTTGATGGGCGTTGTGCTTCGTTTGAGTTGGGATTGATAGGGGCGTGTAGTGGGGAGAATGAGGGATTGGTGGGGGGTTTTCTTTTATTATCATGTAGGATATGTTGCTTGCTGGTCGGCTACCTACCGTACCTGCAGTGCGGATGTTTGAACAGTCCAGGCCACTTCGTTACAACTTGATACCTACACTTTGGCCGTTGGATACCTACCTATTAGGTATCCTAGGTACACTTACTACTTTTTTTTTGTCTTTTTTTATTAAGTTAGGGAAGATGGAAGATTCTTTTTCTTAATGTTAGGTCGCTAGTAACGCAATATCTGTCTACACGTTACGTGCAGATAATAGACTTTTTTATTTCTATTTACCATAAGTTATTTGGTGTTCTAGTTAACTAATGTACTTGGTATAACTAACGTAAATAAATAAATACGTTATAGTAGCAAAATTAACTCTCTTAGCAACGCTAGTAATAGAAGTAACTAGTTAACTTACACATTCATTTAGCAAGAGAGAGGGGGTCGTACAAATGTAGAGCGTAAAGGGAAAGCAATAGTACGATAAAAGACTGGTGTGTTCGATGTTGTTCGTTGTATGAAGGTGCGGAAGAAAGGGGAAACACCCCCTGCAGCGCACAGGCATCACGTGGTGCCTATCGTGCAGAAACCTCAACACTATCAGGAGCCTTTGCCCGTACGGTGTACGGACAAGGTAGTTATAAATATTATCTCTACTTACACATCTAACCTGAAGGCTAAACCTAACATTCTCATTGCGGAATTCCCAGCGCTCTAAAAGATTTTTTTTTCTCTAGGGGTTAGAACTAGGTATCGCGTCGCTAGTAACGTCAATCCATGCGTGCCGGGACACATGCTGTAACGGGACACAG
>ML975462.1:0-35700 GCA_010015605.1 Decorospora gaudefroyi
CGGGCTGGCCAATCAGCAGAATTCGGGTGCTTGGCGGAGCACCCGGATTCTGTGGTACGTTCGGTGTCGCGAGAACCACGTGGTTATCGTGACAATCGCGAAAAATGGTACGACACCTTAGGCTCCAAGCATCGCTTATGATTAAAGAGACTATCGACTTGGGCATATATAGTGGCTATTCGCCAAAGGTGAGAAAATTTATGAATGAAGAATTGCACATGGGGTATCAAACTACAGAGTACTACCACTCTAACCGGTCGTCGCACGTTAGACGTACGTCCCATCTGTCATTGCCCTTCCATACCTCTCCGCCCTTATTGATGCTGGCTATTATACGCCTTAGATCGCTGATCATGCCACCAGGACCAGAAGCAAACACGTCCGTTCCTCCTCGGACTGTACCTGCAACAAACTCTTCAACAACCCCGTCAAGATTGGGCCTGGCTTGAATGTGATTCATACCAAGCTCAGACTTCAAGACTCCGTGGACCGATAATGCGGAGGAAGTATCCCCAAATGAAGAACCAGAATTTGAGGTAGGACCAATCTCTTTGGCGCACGCATTTGCTCCTGCCTTCTCTGAGACGACAGTTGGAACAGAATTCACATCTTCCGAGGCGCGGGTGACGTATATATGGATGCTAGTTCTTAGGTTCCTGCATTTGCGTTTCAAAATCGCGAGTTCGGGCGCAACCCAGTCGATATCGCTTCGATGACGCACCACCCATACAAGGGATATGTGACGATCGGGTGCTTGGGAGCATGAGGCAAGGTCGAGGAGTACCGGAAGCACGTAGGCGATGCCAGTACCGCCTGCAATGCAGAGAACGTTGGCGTCAGGTGCGAGATGGCGCATGGTGCTCTCGCCATACGGTCCAGTCATGACCACCGGGATTCGGGCATCTGCCATCAATCCATCGTGTGATTCGTCACGATCCTTCAGGCGTGCTATGCGCTTCATGGACAACTCAGCGATCTTCCTAGTCTCTCCCTTTCGTGCACGAAAGATGTACGAATGCCTCTGGTAATCAGCACCGAACACAGGACTGCTGATTGGTGTGAAGGGGTGGGACTGCCAGATGCTGCTGTCAGGGAAAGTGAGGTAGAAGTGTTGACCCACATCCCAGGCATCCTGCGGATGGTCATAATCCAGACGTATTACATCGCCATTCACCTCATCCTTGAAAAGTGCGATGTTTGCGGAAGCCGCGCGGAAGCCCATGTGTCCAGAGGGTAGAAAATTGTAATGCAGGAGGGCTGTTCTGGCGAAACGAACACCACGATCAATGAACCAGACGATGAGTCCGGGAAGGAGGAAGACCTTCAGCTGCTCCCAGTGGCCCCAGCATGCTCCGATGTAGACCATGGCGAGGACATAGTGGGCTTTGCGGAAGAATTCGTAGCCTGTCAATCGAATGCCCCATGGCGTTGATAGAAGAACGAGAAGGGTGAGCAGGCCCATGGCCACCACACCCCAGATCATGTAGGTCTGTACGATCCATTCGGCGCCAACGGTTGGTTGCGGCTGATACAGGCGGAGCTCAATGACGCACCAGCCTATTGTGTGGAGAGCTGACTGAACAAAGATGATGTATCCGAGCCAGCGATGGAGAAAATTGAAGCTCTGGTAAGGGAGGCCAGTGACGAGTGACAGGATTGACTCGCGGGAGGAGAGCATGATGGAGAGAGGTGTTAATGCATAGGCGAGCAGGCCAACACGATCAGACCAAGGTCCCAGGCTGGTGCGAGTGTTGTAGACGCCGGGCATCTTCTTAACCGGGGTTATCCACGTGTTGTAGACGATGCCGACAAAAGAGAAGATGGTAAGATAGCCGGCGAGAAGGACCAGGGTCAGGACCTGAGTGCGCGTTATGCGGCCAAAGATCGGCCTCGCAGCATCTGGGAGAAGATATCGTCGTGCATGGGATGGAAGCGCTCGTCGGAGTCGTTGGAAGGAGCTACGCTTTTGGGACACTCCTTCGCCTTCTGCTGCTAGCTGCACGCCGGAAGGTTGCGAGGACGCCGCATGCCGTCCAATCGCCCAGAGTAACAGGACAGCGCCGATGGTCGCCCAGATGATGCCGCTGTAGAGCATGCCAAGGTCATGGCTGTGGTAGACGACGTCGAGATAGGCGCAGGAGCCCGCATCGTTTGTGCAAGGTACAACCCGATCGGCATAGCCCCAATGCGGCTCCAGCGCACTCGCTTCGCTGAAGTTTTGGATGTGCGCACGTGCGGCGAGCATGGTGTGGCAAAAAAGCGTGCGACGACGAGGCTGGCGACATGTTGTAGCTCATGGGCGCACCGTATATGTAGCTATATATGCGTGGCAAAGGCCAAAGGGCGCGATTCCAGTTCCGATTAATGAGCAAGTTTCTCCCTCCGGGATGGATACTGTGCACAAGGGTCGAGCCTCTAGATACGGGGCGAACAAGCTTGGCCGTGGGGATGATTGGTCACGTGAGAATCACGTGATGATATTGTTTAGGTCAAGCGCGAGAGTGTTTGAGCAAGTAACCCCACAACATCGGACAGTCGCGCCGAAGCGTCGAACGCGCAAAGGAACGAAGCTGCAGATCAACGCCGGGAGTTGCGCACGCTATGAATATGGCCTCGTCCAAGTTGGCACCAGCTGTCAAAAAACCACAACCTCAACTTTGCCTCTCCTGTGTCTGTTCGCATCACCCACCATGTCCCACTCCATGTCAATGACCGCCAATGCGGGAAACAGCACCTGCAAGACCGAGGCATGCCACCCTAAATACTTCCATTGTGACACTCAACAGAGGGCTAACCGACGCAGATGCTATGGAATTGGAACATCATCGACTCTTGCTTTCTTTCCGCATCGTGGCACGTTACCAACAACGCCATGTTCGCCGCAAGCTGCATCGGCACCGCACTCTTGGTCATCTGTATCGAATTTCTCCGCCGCCTTAGCCACGAATACGATGCTTTTCTTCTCCGCCAATTCCACCGACAACTTCGCGCACAGCAAGCAGCATTAGCAGCTGCGGTGCCCGCAAATTGCTGCGAGGGCCCGGTCTCGACTTTCGGCACGCAATACGCTACCTTCCGAGCCAGCCCTCTGCAGCAATTAGTTCGCGCTGTTCTACATGGAGTCACCATCGGGCTTGCGTATATCATCATGCTGCTGATCATGCACTTCAACGGCTACATTTTCATTTCAGTGGTGTTGGGTAGCATTTTGGGCAAATTTCTCTGCGGTTGGTTGGTTGTGAGAATGCCATATAGCGGTCCAAATGAGAACCAGGAGAAGTACTCGGCGATTGGTGTGGCTGTGCCGACGGATTGTTGTGCATAGAGCGGTCGCAGACCTGACTTAGAAGCAAGATGACGAGTATCGATTCCATTCATGGTGACGAGCGATAGCGATTGAATCTATCTGAGGACAAGACACAGCTCTGCACCATGACATGCTTGCCTTCACCGTAGATCATATCGAAAGCCACTAAACTGATATACGCCTTTCTGTTTTCCACACCATCGTCTTCTCCTGTCCTTTGTGCCCTAGTCTGCTACCGCTTAGCTGCATGTCTCCACCAACCTAGAAAGACGCCTGCTACGTGTAAATGTGCTCATTCCGCAGCTCGAATTGAGAGGACAAGGCGTTATTTTGCGCAGATTGTGGCGGCCACCCGTCATGTTACAATGACTCTGACTGAAAAGTGTGATCAGATTCATAAATCTAACGTACAGAGGCTGCCACAAAGTTTGTCGTGCCGTACGGTACTGCCACGGATGAAGCTGTGTTGAGAGTTACTTGAACTGGTGGTAATATGTGGTATTAGAGTCTACATAAATGCCACCCCGTATAAAGGTGCCAACAATGCTTAAACCGCTGTCAAACGATGAGCACCATGAAGAATAACTAAAATGAAGAATGCTCGAGCTCGATCATGGATATCGTTGATCATGGGCGCGGACGGTTTTTCGAAATGATCGCTCGCTCGTTCAGAGCAAAAAAAGATGGACTCCGTTTAGTCAGTACATCCGCCTTAGAAACAAAGCTTCAGTAGATCCAGCTCCAGTCAAGCTGGAAAGCTTCGTAGGGAGGCATTGCATCTAAACCTTGAGCCGATATTCGCTGTCGCCAGTCACGAGGCGCTGCTGACCGTTGGCCATATCCATCAATGCCCGGAGATGATCCTCAATACCGCTTCTGCACCGCTTGGCGCAGCTTTGCTTCGGCCTGACGGTGCCTCCCGGCCTTATGTGCCTCCCACTGGCCCAGAAGATTGTTAGTGGCTACCTGCCGGTTGTATTCCACGATGACGGGATCGATAGTAGATACGACTGTGACCAGAAGACAGAAGTGGGGAATTCATGCGCCCACGGCCAAGGATCCAAGTTGGCTTCTCGTTGATGAACTTTCTACGCTCTTCGGGGTCTGATTGTCGTACAAGAATGTATCATGTGTAGGCTACCAAGCTGGAGATGGGTATCGTCGGCGTAAGATCACAGCCTCTACCACCTCTTGCTTATGAAATGGTGCCTTCGTTGCGCGGGACATGTGGGGAAAGTTGGTTCACATGTTATTCGTTATGAAGAGAATGTAGGGAGAGCTTGTCGTTCCCGACGCGGCCGCTCCTACGGGCGTGCTTGTTGGAAGAATAAGCCCTAGCCTGTGTTTTGGGCAGAAACTGTGTGCGCTTGAAACTGCGACAAAATTTTCCCAGTCTGGTTGTGACGGCTTAGGGCGCGGACAAAGAAAACCCTAGACTGCTACTGACAAGAGAAGCGAATGCTAGGTAGCGAACAGGAATATTTTGACCAAAAATTAGCAGGTATACACTAGTAGGCGTACGATACGTGAGGCGCAGCACTGGAAAGGGTCTTGCGCACGAACGGATGGGGCCCTTTGGAGAAGAAGAGCAGAGAGATTCAAGAAGGCTAGAAAGTGGGTAGATCGAAATCTTTACATGTGCTATTCACTGCGGCATTCGGCGTTTGTTAGTTCAATAATACCGCCGTTCATGTGCGAAGAGTGTTAGCGAGGCCTTCATATGATACCGCGTTTCTTCTCTACAGGATACGCGTTAGACATGTTGATATAACACTGTAGCTCAGCATCTTCGCTACTACTATATTGCTAAGCAAAGAAAAAGCAACAGAACAGTGGATACTCATAAATAGGTTTAGAGCGCTGATAGGTGAAAGTGGGTGGAGAGAAGCGTGAGAAGATACCGAGGAACAGATAAATGCTTGGCGTCGTACTCCGTAGAATGCATGGCGTTGTAGCGGGAGAAGCTAGTGGCTGTCTGCCACGTGTATGCTCAGTCCTTCGAAAATCGGGCAACTTTGTTTTGACCACACCTCTCTCTTCTCAGAAGACTTCAGCTATTAGGGGCGTCAGAGTCGCATATGCGCAATGTCCCCAGCCATGTCGGATTTCACAGAGCCCTACCAACTGGATGGATCATGAGGTAATTCGGGCAAGCTGAATGGGCATAAAGATGCAGGTTGCTAATAAATTTCTGACTGCGTAAAGGAACGGCACTCACCCACGTCGACACGCATCTACTAGAGCCTAGAAATGTCAAAGGAAGAGAAAACTGGTTTCGCGAGCATTTTTGTGTGCCCGATAACTTAGTGTTGCTGAGATGACATGACTCAGACACGCCGATCTGGAACCACTAGAGTCTAGACCCGTCGCCGTGGCTCAAATTTCAAGGAAAAGGAACTGGGAACAAGAAAGATACTACGTCATTTCCCCTGACGTCCATAATCGATCGTGTTCGTGTTCGGTAACGGCCGCGACGGATCGCACGTCCTCTTATCATCATCTTCATGGCGTTCTCTGCCTGCGATCTGTCATCCAACATGGGTTTCAGGCTTTCAGCGCTGCGCTTGATGACTACCGCTTTCGACTCACCGCTTACGCCAGCATCGCCTGGGCCCTACCCTAGCATCAGGCTTCAGGGTTCACTATGCGATGCGCGGGATGGACCCCCTTTACGATGCGGAGGCGCAATCTCTGTGCCGCCCCAAAGTGGCTTGTTGAATGGCTTGGTTTGCTGGCGCCAACCTGCATCGGCAATTTGGCGCCATTGAAGGCCAGGCCATGTTCCATGAATCGTCATGGGGCGAAGTTCTAGGACAAGTCACAAAACGTCGTGGCGGTGCGCCCCTATGATGCACTGAACATCTTTCTCGTCGTGCCTTTTGTGTTTGTGTTGTCTTTTTATTAGCTTATTACTCACAGTAGTCACTCTTTTGCAAGATTATTTCAACTTAATAAAAGTTGCCGGTATGAAGGCAACTATTGCTCCCTTCCTCCTGCTCATCGCCGGACTCGCTCTCGGCCAGGAACGCTGCGACGCGCCTTCACCGTCCGTCTTCTGCAACACGACCGAGATCCTCGCCTACGAGACGTCCGACTGCCGCCCCTTCCAAGTATTCGTCACGCGCGGCTCCGACGAGCCCTACCCGGGTCGCCTGGGCAACCTCACGCGCGAAATTTGCTCGGGCATCGGTGGGACGGATGAGTGCGGTTTCGAGAATGTTGTGTATCCGGCTAAGAGTACCTCGTGGGGCACCGATGTGTGGTGTGACTCGGCCGGCCAGGGCGCGGTGAACGGCCAGGCACAGATGAAAGCATACAGCGAAAAGTGCCCCGACAGCAAGTTGATATTGTTGGGTTTCTCGCAGGGGGGTGCTGTGGCGCAGGACATACTCGGCGGTGGAGGAGGCAAGGTGTTTGCATGCGAACAAGACGCCAACCCGGCCATGGACCCTACGTCTTCCCCCGGAGCCAATGGTAATTACTTCCCCCCCTCCTCCCCCCAATCTCTACTTGAGACTGACAGCACACGATACCCTGGGTACTGACTACGCTACACAGTCGTCGCAGCCGTAACCTTTGGCGCCGTCGTTCGTTCTAAATACCAAAATTTTACTGTTGGCGAAGGCGCTGACTACGATGGCCAAGCGCCCCGTACGCCCGAACAGCTCGCTGGTCTACTCGCCTACTCCGACGTTCTACTCGACTACTGCCATTACGGCGACCCGATGTGTGCTGTGGGCAGCGAGCCCGCGGACGTCTACGTGCACCTCGACTACTTCCTGGAGCACAATGAGGAGGTCAAGAAATGGGTTGTCGCTATGGCCAAAGCGAGCGATGGGACTGCCAGCGGAAAACCCAGCAAGCCTACTATATCTTCCACTTCGACCAGTGTTGCTGCCAAGTCGACAGTCATGTCGACAGCCATGACTTCCACTGTGGCTGTGACATCTGCTACTGCGACGGCTTCGGTGCCTGGCGATGCGGAGGCAGTCAAACAAGTCAGCCCTCCTTACAACACGGGAGCTGCTGGCTCTTTGACTCCGACTGCTCCATATATGCCGGCCCTGGCTTTTCTGGCGGTTTTATGGCTGTAGACAGGAGCCGTGTGGCGGCCCAATAAATCACCAGCCTCTTTATGGCGATAGTAATTGCCAGATGAAGAGTTGGAGAAGACGGCTAAACCTAGAAAGAGCTTGTTAGCAAGAAGCCTACGATGAGGTACCATCCTGCGGCTTACACAGCTCCCAGGTTATAGCCAGTGTAGATATTGAAAACATATACTCATTTTGTACTATATCGCACATGTCCCAAACTGCTGCAATAAGATGAGAAAGTTGTTTTGAATGTTGTGATGCGTCAACGACGTCGTGTGATGAGCTCGGGACTCGGGAGTGAAGCAGGTGGATTGTTGCACTAGCTGTCTACGGGCAGCACGCTAGCGGCTGGATCCTGGTCGCGTTCCGAAGTAGCTTTCCTCCAACATGTCCATCGCGCCATCCAGGAACCGTCACTCTCCACCCCAAGGAGGCATGGAGGGCGAAAGAAGATCACCGTCGCCTAAGCGCAAGAAGGTCCGGCAAAAGTACGCACCGAAAGCTTGTAAGTCGCGCGTTCCGCCCAGGCAACGTCCCCTCGGTATCTCGACAGCGTGGTACGCAGCATTCCGACCGTTCCGCAATGGTTCGACTCCGCCGCGCGACGACACCAGCATTGTACGGGACCAGATGGCTGACAGTCGACGCAGGCATATCGTGCAGGCAGTCGAAGCTCAAGGTACGTGGTTGTGTCGCTCCTGCCGCGATGGATGGCGCCTGCCGCCTACCTGTCCACTGCGCCTGCCGCGACTGATGGCGCCTGCCGTCTTCATGTCCACTGCGCCTGCCTCCTCATAGACAAGCACCTGACGAGAACAGTGTTCGGGCGACAACCCCTGCCAACGATGCGTCGACAACGGCAAGCGGTGCTTCTTCTCGGAAGACCAGACGGCTGCCGAAGCGCTGCAGAACCTCAGTCGGCCCACGCAACCACCGACGTCCAAGAGCAGCGGCATTGGCAACGGCGCTTCGCGGAGGGGCAGGATGTCACGCGACTCCGAGGCCGACCGAAGGGCGAGCGACGCCAGTGTCCGCGGCATGTCCATGGAGGCTCGCATGGCCCGCATCGAGGCCATGATGGAAGCCCTCTTGCGTGATCGAGACGACACGGCCTTCTCCATGCCGCCCCTGGATCCCATCAACCCAGTCCTGGCCTTTATGGGACAGCAGCCAACACAGTCTTCACCACCGCACCTGATCCACCTGGGCAACCGGCCCCTACCCTTTCCCAGCCCGGCCGAATACGAACACTACCTGTCTTCCTTCTTCACCGACGTACACCTGTCTCATCCATGCATAGACGAAGCCGCATTTCGCAGTCGTAGCGAACAGATGCTCGCGAGCACCGTCATACCACCAGCAGAGGGCCACTTCCTCGCGCTCAACTATATTATCTTCGCTTGCTGCGACGTGCTGCTCAATGTCACACCCGCTGATGCCGGCAAGCCAATCGGCTGGCGGTGGGCCGAGATAGCGGATCATGTCCTGGACAAGAAATCCCTACTCGGTGGCAGCGGTGACGTGACGTTGATACAATGTCTCCTTTTCCAGGTTAGTTTCCGACTACTTGGCGAGACTACGCAGGGGCAGACACTGATCATGGCAGGCCCTATACTACACCTTAGTCGATATGCCTGGCCCAGCTTACAACACCATTGGCTTCGCTAGCAGACTCGTCTTTCAGCACTCACTGCACCAGCAATCTACTTGGACGGATATTGACGCCCTTCAAGCCTACGAGCGCGTCTGCGTCTTCTGGAACGTGTTTGTGACGGACCGCTTCATCTCGTTAGCGTGCGCAAGGCCGTACACTATTCATGAAACCGACATACAGGTCGAGTTGCCAGTGGAGCTCTTCAATCGAGTAAGTAACCTGGTGGATACCGCCAACGACTACCACAGCCCTGTCATGCTAACTTTGGCCAGGCTATTCTTCCCACGCAGCTCCATCTCGAAGACGACCCGAGATTGTACATGAACCAATATCTCCAATACATCATACTCTGGGCACGCTATACTGGCAATACCGTCGATGGGCGTAGCATCGACAATAACGCGCAGCATGTCATTGATGCTCAAATTTCTCGCTTCCTCGACCATGATCTTCCTGGTCTGCGAATCCCGTACACGCAGCCAGATTCTAGGGCGGAATCACCATTGAAGATCCTCCTCGTCCAAAAGAAGACCGACTTTGTCCTTTGGGGGTTTCGCTCCATCATCACATCACTGCAATACGATGACAACCACGCAGCTCATTTCAGCCAGCTTGCAGTGAGCACCATCAATCGAATGGCAGCCTTCAACCAGGACGGCCGTCGCTTTAGCCTTCGACACCCCATCATTTCGTCGCTCTGTGGCGCTCTTCTAGTCCTCTGTTCTCTTTTGGTGCGCGAACCAGTCCATAACCGACCTGTCGACGTGGAAGCATTTCAGAACACTGTCGCCATGCTAAAAGATCTTTCGTATAGCCAGCCGTATGCGAAACGTGTCCTTGGTGACTTTCTAGCGGTCATTCGCATCGTAGAAGGAGCTGTAGATGGAAAAGACATGCCAAAGGATGTTGCTGAGCTATTCCCATACAAGTCACCCAGTCCTCTAATAAACTTCGGAGAGGAGACACGTTCTCTCGATCGAAACTACGCGCCTAGATGCGGCGTGGTGTGGTTATGAGAATCATGTCCTAGGAGAGGTCTAGACTGACGCATGAGTTCTGTAACCTCTTCAGCTTGAAGTGGGAGTCGTTTGGGTGGGTCTGCATGTTGTTGTTTTCTGCATTTTGTATCGTAGTTGCATAGATACCCATGGCGGAGCACAGGATAAGGGGCGTTTAGGGTACTACTTACTTCCAGCGCTGATGATAGTAAGTAGTACTGCAACTTTCAACCTAATTAGGCTACGCTACGGCACGCCTCAGAGTGAATCACTTATGCTACTTACTGTATAGACCAGCGCCACCGTAGTAATATCAACCACGGTTGCTACGGCTAGCTAAGCCTAAAATGGGTGCTAAGCTATTAATGACATACCGGTAACCTAGTTATCCCCAAGCAAAGGGCAATCTCCGCAAAACCCGACTGTAGTCACTGTACTAACCGTACCAGCCGTACTCCGTACTACAGCTCCTAAATTGTCACCATTACGCCTACAGAAGCCACCCATTCACCCTACGCTACTTACTGCTTATATAGGCCGTAGGCCGTAGCAGTAGCAGTAGCGATCAGTACTACGCACCATCATCAAGGCTCGGAATCCTTTAGGCCCACAGGTCCAGCAATGCGTCAAGCTCCTTTTCCGTCAGCAAGTCTTCCGTTGCCAGAGGTGGTCCGACATTAATTGCTGCGCAGATAGGAGGGGGAGGCCGTTGTGGCGGTGGTTGTGTAATTGCAGCTTCTGACCGTCTACTGTTCCTACGGCGTAGAGACAGTCGCGAAGGGTGTGGGTGTCGTCGAAACTGCAGTGGTCGCGCAGCAGCAGCATCTTCTTGCCGTCTAACATTAGCCTAGCTAGGAGGGCGTTGCGCGCCGAGGGGTCGTTGTTAATACTGCGGTGGTCTAGCAAATAACGCTTCTTGCCGTCTAGCATTGGTGTACGGTTGAAGAATTGGCGACAGGATGCTTGTTTGTGCATGTTTCTTGGAAAAGGGTACCATGCCATTGCTGCGGATAGCCACCACCAGGTTGCAGTTGCCTTGGCGTGGGCATAGGTGGAACGAAACTGTAGCCATTAGGTACCGGTGCTTGCCAATGGTATTGCGGGACAGCAGCATACTGCACTGGATATAGGGCTTCGTGTGCAGCTTGTCTTGCAACAGGTTGTCCAGAAGGAGCATACTGCATCGGGTACGGACCTTGCTGTAGATCCAGTCCGGACGAAACCATCCCGGCGCTTCCATGCCGTTTAGTAACAACCCCATCCAAAGGCGTCCTTCACAGGGCGATAGGTCGCTAACTGTGGAAAAGGAACTTGTTCTGCCTGTGCTCTGCTACACGCTCGCTCGCATTCATCGATCTCTGCTGCTTAACAAAACGATGGCCCGAGCCACTTTGCGAAAATGATGCGTTGGGCTGGGTTCCGAACGCATACTGCGATTGAGGTGGTACGAATTGGTTCCCAAGCCGATACTGCGATCGAGGAGGTATGTTTTGGTTCCCAAGCCGATACTGCGATCGAGGAGGGTTGTACTAGTTTCCCAACGAATTGCGGCTCTAGGATAGTCTAGTTCAGCCAACAAAAATTCTGGTCTGGCGCAGAACTAAGCTCGGGATAAATATGCACGTGCGAGTCGTTACATCTCGGTGTCAAGTGGCCGTATGTTCGAGTGCTGCATCACTGTTGATAGCAGCAGCAACAATAGGACTCGACATAACTTAGAAGACTATAGTTGGATAAGAGAAGTGAGACAAGAGAGAGGACAAACCGACAAGAAATGGATTATCAACTGTGAATAGATATGTGGGCGCCTCCAGAAGAGATTTTGGCGTACCGTGGACAGTCTTAAAAGTACCACTTCGCTACCTTAGTATGCACGACTACGCGCTCGATATTTTCTATCTAGCCACAGCAATGTTCCTGCCCCTTTTTTACAGAGAAATTCAAAGAAGGAGCTCGGATTTCATTTCACTCAGGCCCACAGGGTCGAGTCTAAGGCTGCCATATTAAACTGTTACTAAGTTTCGTTGTCTCTATCGTACATGTATACTCATCCCAAGAAAAAATCCATAGGTAATACACCAGTGTCCTCACTCAAGCATGATCGCCACCGAATAAGTTAACCGTCCGACCCATCCGCCACGCACCCCACAGAATTATGCCAAGAATAGATAGGTTGGCATACTGCCTGAAGATGACCAACAGGAAAGTTGTTGCATCTTGCGACGTTTGAGACCAGCCTGCTGTGTTGACGTACAGGAGGATGATGTCGTAAATGATGAAGATGTCGCGGAGCCAGATGAGTGGGACGACGGTGAAGGCAAAGCGAGCTAGGTCGTTGCGTTCAGGTGACTACACCAGGTTAGTATCCTGCAACCACAACGCGGAGACGGAATATACATACCCCATGGGCGGTCTTGTTCGTAGTCGCATATTCCCTCAATACCTCGATCGAAACACTGAGCGACGCAGCTACGACGATACATTCGTGCACGATGTAGGCAATCCTCGTAGCTCGATCCTGGTTGAGAACATTCGACCAAGAGAGCAGAGCGTCAGGACCCGAGCTGCCAGTGCTCACATTCCGAGCCTCCATGCCCAGGCCCCAACCAGCAAGACCCGTGCCCAACATCAACAGCATGATGAAGGTATTCCAGATCTTGGACATGGTCTTCGGTGTCGAGATACCCGTGCCGTTCTCTTGTACATGGCTGGAATGTATCCACACGCCACCGTTCAACAGCACTGTGAAGAAGATGGTTGCGAGTGTTGTCGTGAAGGTGAGGGCGGAGATGCTTCCATCATACCCGCTGTCAGCGGTGCTGTAGGCGCGCCGACCGTTCCAACCTAGGTCGGCATCGTAATTGATGGTTCCGGCCGTCTTGAGTAGATCCGACACGAAGCGACATAAGTAGGCGACGAAGAGACAGAGTAGGGCGGGCCAGAGAAAGAGATATGTTCCCAAGGTTGTCTTGAGTGGTGCATCACGCGCGGTGTTCCTGTTGCCCGGCGCTGTGAATTTCCGTCGTTTGATGCGCTGAAAGGCAGGTTTTGATGCAAGTCCGAGAAAGACCAATGCGAGAGCGGCAGTAACGACATCGAGGGCGAAAACGGCTTGGTAGGAGGCTCGTTCCCCCGTAATGTTGATTCCGGCCATGGCGTAGAGCGTGGTGGAAATAAGGTGTGGCACACGAGCCTAAAGGTTTAGTAGGTGAGAAGCAAGAATGTCGGGCCAGACCCCTTTGTAAGTGAAGTGATTGAACACCCCTGTTACATATGACGTGGATCATCGTCAGCGTGACGAAGATGGGGGCGGTAAAATCGGGTGTGGAAACCAACACACGGACAGGTGGTGAGGGCGGAAGAGTCGGCACGAACAGACGCAAAGATCGCCTTGTGGCCGGGTCGAGCGTGTGCGACAACTCCATTCATTAATCTCTTGGACATGACCGGACCCACGAGCTCGCACGCGCGAGTACCTAACAGCTGGCGTGGACGCCGTTTCGTGGTTGAGATCCATGCTTGCTTGCTGCTTGCACACATCCAGCATCATCCGCGGAAGCTAGAGGCGTCGCCTAGCTGTTTTGGGAGCTCTGACGGGATGTGGCGTCGATCCTTGCTAGCTCCATCTCAAACAGCACGTGACATAGAAATTGAACGATTATGTAAAAGGAGTCTCGTGCTCGTGCAAGTTGCTCGGGGTGTCTACTCTTGATTCATCAGATTCTAAACGGCATCAGCATCTACATCTACGTTCCCCAGTTTTCGCATCACGCTAGTTACGTTTCGTGAGTTACGGGAACACGGGTGCTGGCGTTGGCGTAGCCTGACGATGTGCCTGCCGCCTGGTAACCGATCGATCTTCTCCAGGACGTGGTCCCACCGGGCACTCTCCGGCGTCCTTCTAAGCGCCAGTCATGTTGGCGCCCTCCTCGGCCTTTTGCAGACCGTACTTCTTCAAGCTGTCACACCGTTAGCAACAAGTCCACGACACAAAGATACCCAAACTTACCGAATGCTCTGGATAGCAATAAAACCAGTTGTGTCCATGGGACTGAAATTGTCGAGCGTGTCCATGGACGCCTCTTCTTCAGAGTATAACTTTTCTGTCTGACTGGAACGGCCTAGCACATAGGCGTTACCCTTGTACAGCTTCATCCTGACCTCGCCGTTGACCCTGCGCTGGGAGAAGAGCAGGCTGTTCTCAATAAACTCGCGCTCAGGCGAGAAGTACATGCCATTATAGAGCTGGTAGCTCCAGTTGTGGCTGACAAACTGGTCCCGGAGGTTGCGCACCTGCGCGTCCATGACGAGACCCTCGAGATCGAGATGGGCAAGGCGGAGGATGGTCATGGCAGGGGAGTCATAGCAGCCGCGCGACTTGAGGCCGATAAAGCGGTTCTCGACGATGTCGATACGGCCAATGCCGTGGGTGAAGCCAAGCTTGTTCAGCGCGGTGAAGAGCTCGACCGAGTCGGTGTAGGTCTTGTCTGGCGTGGCGAGCTTGATGGGGACGCCCTTGTCGAAGTAGACGGTGATGTCGGTGGGCTTGTCGGGAGCATTGAGAGGCGAGTCGGTCATGGTCCACATGTCGTCGGGAGGAGAGACGTCGGGATCCTCGAGGATGCCTGGCGGTCGTTAGTCATAGGCAGGCGTTGTGGGTGTGCACTCGCATACCAGCCTCGTAGCTGCAATGGGCCAAGTTGGCGTCCATGCTCCACGGCTTAGCCTTGGTGGAGGTGACGGGAATGCCATGCTGCTCGGCATAGTCCAACAGGTCCTGTCTGCCCTTGAAGCGGTCGCAGAACTCGGGCAGCCTCCACGGCGCGATGACCTTGATGGAAGGCTGCAGTGTGTAGAAAGCGAGCTCGAAGCGGACCTGGTCGTTGCCCTTGCCGGTGCAGCCGTGCGAAACAAAGCCGCAGCCTTCTTGCTGCGCAACCCGAATCTGTGCGCGGGCGATGACGGGCCGGGCCAACGAAGTCCCGAGGAGGTAGCGGCCCTCGTACGAGGCATTGCACTGGATGGCGCGGAAACAGAGATCTTGCACGAATTCCCTCTGCAGGTCGAGGATGACCATCTTCAGCGCGCCGATCTTGAGTGCCTTCTTCTCCACCTCGTCCCACGGCTCTTCCTGCCCGACGTTGGCGAGGAAGCACACGACCTCATATCCCTCCTCTGCGTGTCTTTGTCAGCCCAAGACAGCGTGTGCCTGCACGTGCGTATGTGGCATACCGATCAGCCATTTGAGGATCGTCGAGGTATCAAGGCCGCCTGATCAGTCAGGTTAGTCGTAAAATGGCAACAGCATTCCATGTCCATACCAGAGTAAGCAAGGCACACGCGTCCCTTGGCCATGTTTGCAGGCGTGGAGAATATCTGTTAATTGTAGGCGGGGTCGGTTGCAACGATGAGGCGGAGTGCGGAGTAAAACTATCTTGTTGCTATCTTATCTCAAGAAAATGCTGCCCACAAGCCATCCCTGCAGGCCGATCATCGGTCCCGCAAATCTGCACCATCATCACCCATCCAAACGCCGTACATGCAATGCTCGCTATCGTACGTACGACACACAATGCTGTTGGGCTAGGTATAAATCAAAACAAGAGACAACTCATCCGTAAGTAGAAAGTACCTTGGCTATTCAAGACGCACAAAACATTAGTAGAGATCCTGGACGCGACTCGGACGCGTCGAGTGTGTCGTGACGAACCTACCAGCTGCCATATCTGAAGCTAGCGGCAACTAGAAGGCGCCGCCAGCGACCCTCTCGCGCTCGTAAAACACAATGTACGCCTTCTCGTTCTGCAAACGGTTGTTCGGTGCCAGGTTTCCGGGGTCAAAGTCGACAATTTTATCGTCGTTGAACGACCGCCAGCATCCTCGCGATTTGTCCTTCACAAACGCGATGTAGTGACCGCTGCCCAGCGTAGCGCCAATATGCCAGATAACAGCATAGGCGTTATAGACGTACGGACCATTCATAGTAGGATCTGACTTGACAGCTGCCAGTTGCGCCGGTCCATCACGCGCGCTCTGCGCAACGTAAACCTCTTGCTCCGCCGTCATGGGCGGCTCGATGAACGGCCCCATGTCCAGTCTTTGCAAGGGAAAGTGTACGGGCGTGCGGACTTTGCGTGCGCTTTCTGTACGGGAGGCGCTGAACCGCTTGAAATGGATAACAAGCGTGTCGGGTGCCCGTGTAATGGTAATCTTCTTCACGGCTTCGCGGTCTTTTTTGCATCGCGGACAACGCCAGAGTTCATCACCTGCTAAACGCTCGGGCGCGCAGTACGACTGCAAACACTGACGCAGATCGCATTCACCTTCGCGGGGTATTTCTACACTGATGCTCCAGAATGCCTCGTAAGTCGTGCTTGTGTTGCCGCACGTTTGACAGGTGAGCTGGGAAGCATGTTGGCCAGCGAACATATCGCCGACGACAGACATATCACGGTGCTGGTACCGTCCCCACTCAATCTTGGCCGAATACTGACGTGGGTATCTCTCACGTATCAACTCTTCCTTGTCAGTAAGGGGCTTCAGCGGCGCTTTGTTCCATGTGATGTTGAGGTCTTCGTGCATGTAGTCCAAGACAAACTCAAGAAACTCCTTGGCGTCTTGCTGCTCGTCGATACCCCACTGAGAGTTAAAATGGCCGCAAATACGCTGCACCGAGTTAGCTGCTGTCTTTTTTAGCTCTCTTCGCCCAAGACTTACTCTAAACGTGCTAGGACGTACAGAGCTGACATCGCCCTTGTACAGGTTCGAGAGCAGCGTCGCGTACGCCTCTGGTAGAATCCCTTTCGTTCCCTTCCAATTATCGCGTTGGAGGCTTCGCTGATACCGCTGCGTAAGAAACAGATCGGAAAGCAGTAAATGCCCACTCAGACACTGTACTACAGAGTTCATGTAGCAAGTCACTCCGAAATTCAGGAGTCCAGTTCTGTGCAACCTAAGGTTGCTAAATTGGGGGTGTGAATTGTACACGGAATTCATAGTGCGACCCTGTTGCGCGTCTTGGCGTTCGTGGACGCCACTGTAGCTAACTCGAGGTACAGACGGAGGGGGCCGAGAAGGCGCAACGGGGATGGCGGGTGCGACGTATTGGTTGGTCGACTGGAACTTGGACGGGTACATCATTGACTGCTCCGCTTCGACATCGGGGTAGCGGCGCAAGAAGTCTTCTGTTGAGCGATAGAAGGGAGATGTCGGTTCTTCTTCCTCCTCACCGTCCGCAGGTAGCACTTCAACAGCAGTTCTTCCTTTGCGTGCTTCCTCTAGCCACTTTTGTTCCTCTTCTTGGTCCATGGGAACGTACTCACGTCTTCGTCTTCGTTGAAGGTGGTTCTTTGCAACGTGGCTCGCAGCGGGTGACCGTCGAATGGCGCGAGTCCTGGTAGGGCCGGCGGCCACCAACGCAGCCGTGGTTGACATCTTTAGCGCTTGGGGGCCTACCAGATCAATCCAGGCATCAAGGCCACCTTTAAGAAGGACCGGAGGTCGTTGCAGAGGCTTCTCGGCATTAAATTCATGTAAGGTATCGAATAGGCGCTTTAGCGCAAGTTCGCTTTCGGACCGGTTGTGCTTTTGCAAAACGTCGATGTTCTTGGTCGACTCGTCGTAATAGACAACGACATCAAACTCATTCCGCCTGTCGAACAGGGCTTGCTCTTCGTCCGGTGATATGACTAATCGGTCGAGTAGCTCTTCGGCAGAATCGCCATCCCGCAGCGTCAAGGGTTCTATGCACATGATGTTGCGCACATAGATGTGCCCCGCGTCAAACTCGGCCCTGTCTCTAATGTCAATGGTGAGAACGTTGTACATGCGGAAGTAGTCGTAGAGCTTGCTCGCATCAATTTCCAGTTCTGCGGGCTTGCTGACGGATCTTGTTCTGCCAGCAGCATCGCGCAAGTTCTGTTGAGCGGGGAAGTAGGAGTCTGGCGCGCCATTTGCGTTGGGCGCACAGCTCGAGATACTAGATGCGGCTAGCGAGTTGCTACGTCCTCCGGTACCGTTCATGCTCCTCGGTGTGCTCCGCGGTGGGTTGATGCTCGAAGGTCCTGAGATGTTTCGCGCCGGACTATAGGTGGGACTAGGCTGCTTTGGCAGTGAAGCAGCAAGCTGTGTGTCCAAGGGTAGTCTCAGCGGTGGAGGAGGCATTGCTAGCGAAGGCGTGGGCATAGTGCGGGGCCCCTGTGGGCGAGCGGTTGCGTGATAGTCCGCAGGAGAGGGCATCTTGACGGAAAGGTCCTGGCTAGTACGGGCAGACGCCGTGTCGAGTGGCGGAGCGGAGCCTCTTAGGTTTGCAAAACGCTGAGCGAGGTCATTCGTTCCGTTTACAGAGGACACGTTCTGATGGATGGCCCGGCCATGTAGTGACTGAGGCTTCGGTTGAACGGCGGGCTTACGTCGCGAGGCGTCTAGAGAGCCGGCCGGGAGAGGGCGACCGTTTGGCGTTGCGGTGGGGACGTCGGGAAGCATCAGTTCGTCGTCTCGTTTCGGTACAGCGGAGCCATTGCGGGCTTCTGGCCGTGTGGACGTTGGCACGGAGGTAGTCCTGTGATGGGCGCCGTTCCGCTTGTTGTCGTTCTTGATGATGTCCTTTATGCGCACGAAGCGCTCCTCGTTGGACTTGATCTCCTTGAGCAGTTGGGTGAAGTCGCGATGTGTCTGGCTGCGACTGCCGTTGATCTTGTCGTAGTAGTCGCGGTGCGCGGGTATCAGGTCGACGATGATCTGGTATGCGACCATGTACTCCCAGTACGCGCCCGCGGGTGCGCGGTTGTTCAGCATCGTCTTGGCCGAGGTGAAGTGGGCCTGGGCCTGATCGAGTAGGTGCCGGATCTACGCCTGGTCAGCGACTGCGGCCTTCCGAGAGCACTGTGGACGCAAATACCGAGTGGTGTCTGAGCGATTCGGCCGTCTCCGTCGCCGACGCGATAATCTCAGCAATGGGCGGGAACGGGCCGCCAGCGCCTCGAGCGTCTGGCGCGCCGTCGGTGGCTCTCCAGGTATCTGCGCCTGCACCTGCGCCTGGGCCGGAGCCGTTCGTGAAGCCGGTCATGGTGTTGGCGGGGGGCAGCAGCGCCGCACTCACAAGGGCAGCGTGGATGTCGGCCAGTCGCGCATGTTCGGGCGGATGCTACGGCGGTGTATCCGGGCGAGAGTCCAGGCAGCAAGTGCAAGTGTCCAAGTAGGGAGCCGTGGTGGGATCGTCGGCCATCGAGGTTGAGGCAGGGTACAGGCATGAGGTTATGCGGCTCATGCCCGTGCGGCATCTCCGCCACCAGTCCACGTCGTACCTACCTACCCACTGCACTGCCTAACCACCACCCCGCCCACGCCCGCACCTATTGCTCTCGGCAAGCACCCATCGTACGCGAAACGCCCCCGAACCAGCCGCTTATGTGCTCTTTGCATACCTAGGAGTACTCACTCAACCGCCAGACAGAACCGTCATCCGCCATGGCGGGCTGGTTCGCGTCCTCGACCACCAGCGCGCTCGACGAGCAGATCGAGCGCGCAACCTCGTCGAGCCTGCATGTCCGCCCCACGAGCTGCGTATGGCCTCCTGCTAACCGCCCGTAGCGAGGACATGCCCCTCAACCTCGAGATCTCCGACGTGATCCGATCCAAGACGGTGCAGCCTAAAGATGCCATGCGCGCACTGAAGCGGCGGATAGGGAACAAGAACCCCAACGTCCAGCTCGCCACGCTCAATGTACCCTCAACAGCCCCAAGCGTCTTTGCTTGCTGACGCCTACATAGCTCACCGACACGTGCGTTAAGAACGGCGGGGCGCACTTCATCCAAGAGATCGCTTCGCGCGAGTTCCTCGACAACATGACCTCCCTGCTCAAAGCACCGCCGACGGTGGCACCCAACAACGACGTGAAGAACAAGATGCTGGAGCTAATACAATCCTGGGCGACGGCTGCCGAGGGCCGCACCAACCTCAGCTACATCAACGACGTCTACCTCAGCCTGCAGCGCGAAGGCTACCACTTCCCGCCCAAAGAGCACATGGCCAGTAGCATGCTCGACAGCAGTGCGGTACGTTCTCGTCTGCGTTGCGACGGCAAGGCCATGGTCGAAGCTAACACATGCTATTGCAGCCTCCCGAGTGGACCGACTCCGATGTCTGCATGCGATGTCGCACCCCGTTTACCTTCACGAACCGTAAGCACCACTGCCGCAACTGCGGAAACGTCTTTTGCGGCCCGTGCTCGACCAAGAGCATTCCACTGCCCCACCTGGGCATAATGGACCCTGTGCGCGTTGACGACGGCTGCCATGCGAAGCTCACAGAGCGGTCCCGGCCGGCTCCGTTGCCGCGGGTCTTCGATACCCCAAAGCCCCAGAAGACACTGTATCAGGGCTCAATGGAGCCACGCAACGCGCGCGTAGAGGACAGCTTCGATGCCGATCTGAAACGAGCGCTGGAGATGAGCTTGGACGAAGCCAAGGCTAACACCTCTCCCGGCTTCGTACCGCAGGCACAGCTGCAATCGCAACCTAAGCCCGCCAACGGCACGTCTAAGAAGCAACCCGAAGAAGAGGAAGACGCCGACCTCGCCGCTGCCATCGCAGCTTCGCTCGCTGACATGGAGGAACAGAAGAAGAAATACGCCACCACCTTCCAAGAACAAGCATCGAGTGCAAACGGGACCACCCCCTTTGTCGCACCGAAGAATGACTACGAGTTGACGCCCGTCGAAGCCGAGAATATCAATCTGTTCTCCACACTGGTCGACCGACTGCAACACCAAGCTCCCGGCACCATCCTGCGCGAGCCGCAGATACAGGAACTGTACGAGAGCATTGGCAAGCTAAGACCCAAGCTTGCGCGTACCTACGGCGAGACAATGAGCAAGCACGGTACGTCTTCCCTCTGGCAACTATGAGCATACATGCTAATTGACTTGAGACACACTTCTTGATCTACACGCCAAGCTCTCTACCGTCGTCCGGTACTATGATCGCATGCTCGAGGAAAGGCTATCTAGCACATATAACCAGGCTAATTCCATGTATGGTCTTCCTGCGTCTACGCAACGGCCGGCGTCCAACCTCTACCCCAGTATACAGTCCGCTGCTCCTAACGGTACCGGCGAGAACTACTACACCGGAACTGCAACCCCTTCAAGTGCGTATGGGCGACATGAATCAAGCTACGGAGGTGGCTACCGGGCACAACCCCAACAACCGTATCCTCAGTTCGATAAGCGACCGCAGTCCCATGCGCCGCCTCAAGAACAGTATCAACAACCATCACAGCCATATCCTAGCCTTGCCCAGAGATCGCCTACTACGTCCTATCAGCATGCCGCCTCGCCACAACTCCAACGCCAGGCACCAAACCAGCAATATCCTTCGCAGCCGCCCTCCGCGTACCCACCACAAGCCCCCACTTCCACTGTATCAGATGCTGAAAGCGCAGGCTACTACTACGGTGACAACAATGCAGCACAACCGCCCCAGCCGCCTATGCAGCGCACCCAAAGCTATGGATCACAGCCCTTACAACAACAGCAACCTCCGTCGCCACAAGCATACAGCCGCGCCCCGCCACAGCAGACGCCTATCTCACCGCCCTCGCAACCCGCTACTGCGTGGCAGAATCCACCTTATCCCAGGCAAGACGGGGCGCCGACTTGGCAACAAAATGAGTCTCAGAGTCAGCCACCGCCACAACAGGCTCCTCAACAGCAGGCCTCTCACCAACAAGCCCCTCAACAACAGGCTCCTGTCTCCCAGGCGCAACCGCAGCAACAGTACTGGCAACAAAGCCAGCAAGCACCTCAACAGCAGCAGACTTCGGCGTGGCAGCCTGCCCCTTACGCGATGGGCGGCTATGGGCCGGAGAGCTTCCCTTCGGCACCGCAGAATCAACTCCCAGCCCAGCAAAAGGTAGTTGATGAGCCACTAATTGATTTGTAGATAGTGTACAAATTGCGCGAGTATGATTGGCTCTTTGTTACGATCTTTCTTCAGATCTCTCGAACGTCGCACGGCCAATTTTGCTCGAAAATTCTGCATTAGCAGGGTGGGCCCGAGTATGTCTTCTTGTTGGCAAGATCAGAAGGGCAGAGGGGATGTTATGGACATGGGAGGGAGTCACTACTGCGGCCTGCCACTTTGGGTTTTTCCCGGGCGGTTTGTGCACCATGTGGCATAGATGGGATGATCATGCCTTTATGGAACGGCGCAAATAGTGGTCACCTAGCGGCCTTGTCTATGTTCGCACTTTTGCCAGGCGGAGAAGATTGTGCACATAGACTTGGTACAATGGGGAGCTCGAGGTTATATCGTATCGCACATTTGCTCTGCACACCCTCGGCCCCGAGTCCCGTATAGACCACCCCTTGAAGTGCCTATTCCTAACGACCCCAAAGTAATATGCAAATCAAAGGAAACGCTAGAAGAAAACCTCACAACGAAATAGGGATACGTTTAAACATAAACGAAGGGTATATATACACATGGCCACCAAAGGGTGCACAAGGATTAAAAAAATCGTCAACTCCAGAAACTCCACACGAGCAATCCTGAAATCCAAAGCGCTGGATGCCGTGTTGATTGATGGTATTGGCCGTAGATCTATCGTTGAATGGATGGAGGAGTGGATGGACGATGACGTCGGCCATGGATATCGGTCATGGTCTGAGGTAAACCAGATTCTCGTTGGATTGGTATTGCGTGTCCATGAGAACGCCTGGGGCGTCCCAAGCACGAGACACTCGACACGGCGACCTTCACACATCCGAGTCCAACTCAATTGTGCGAAAGGGGGGTTAGTATCGGCGCGCGATGCTCATACGAACTCGGGCCAATAATTGTAGGGCATGAGCTTGGGACCCGTCCATTTCTCGCCGTAGGGGTTCGTGCGCTTGCCAGCCAAGAAGCCATCATGGGCGTGTTCGAGGACCGAGATCCAACTCGATGGTTCGGGATGCTTCACCCACTACAACTTTCTGTTAGTGCGCGCACTTTTGCTTTTGGTCATGTAGAGAGCGGCCGCGCGGATTGAGATAGCGTTGCCAAGCCAAGGGCTGCAGGGAGTTGCAGGCTAACGTCGAGAAGCGGGGTTGGAGTGGCAAACATGTGAACATGCGCTGAAAGGAAAGGAGCTCACCTGGTTGTGGATGTGATATGTCCAAGCACCACGGAAGAAATTCTCCAGGGTGCGGTTGTTAGGTGGGAACTTATCTTGAGACAGGACGTAGTCGGAAACAACACCAGCTTTGCGGAGCTCAACCTCTTCGTCAAGTGTAGCTTGAAACGAATCAGGGTGCTCTGCCTTGTCGCCATGGTTAGGTGTTGGTGCAGCCGCGGAGGTAGGCACATTCTCATCGCCACGCTTCGACACGGTGCCGTTGGTGGGCATCCTGAGCTCTTTTCGTTGCGCATCCTTGAGGTCGATACGCTCCAGCTGGGGACCGTCATAACTTTCCCATTCATCCTTGACGCCACCAATCTTGCCCTTGAATACCGCGCTGTAGTCACGGATACACGGGACGGTACAGCGTCCTTCGCGGTCCCAGTTGAACTCGGTCCAGATGGGGTCAAAGGCGGCGGTCTCGAACATCTTGAACTCCTGGTCGCGTCCGTCTTTCCAGGCCATGCGGCCGAGTACACGGGGATGGAAGTTGACGCCCATGCGAATGCCACCATACAACAGGTATGATGAGAGGGATGAGTTGGCAGATAATGACATGATGGCTGTGTTGTAGTCTCCAGGGTGGGGGTGTGCAGCCCAGCGTTCAGCAAAAGCATGCTCCTTGGGCAACAGAAGCGGCCGCATGTCCCTGAGCATGAGCACATCCATGTCGAAGTATGCGCCGCCGTAGATATGTAGCACGATGAATCGAACTGCGTCAGAGACAGCCACGGGCAGGAAGGTCATTTGCTTCTGAGTCAACACAAGCCATTGCTGACCGCTCTTGTCCTCAATGATATTCTCAGCGACGTCCTTTTCGCCCTTGGCATTGGGCGTACCGGGTTTGCTGTAGTAGTCGAAGCCATTCTTGTCTTCCGTGTCGGTGGCTAGCGGGATGCGACTCGGGAACTTCCAAGCCTTCACGACGACGTCCCCCCGCTCAACCAGCGGAAGGAAGCGAGCAAAGAGAGCGTCCTTGTTCAGCATATTATACACGGCCTTCGGGTTGCGATCGCTATCGAGCCATAGCCACAGTCGGGAGCAGGCAAGGTTCTGAGTGTACAGGTAACTCTTGATGAAGGCCTCGACCCGCCACGTAGCTGGGCCAGTCCAATAGACGTGATACGGGACGATAGGGCCAGGGCATATGCCGATGTCGGATCCGTTCGCAGCGACCGCCTTCTGTATCGAGGGATAGCTTTCGAGCGTGTTGCCATGTCCATCTGCATCGATGTAGTCAGCCTTTCGGGGATCTTGGGCACTTGCTCGGTCGGCGGGGTCTGGTAAGCTGTAATAACGGTCCTCTCCCTCAGCAAAAAACTTGAGGCAGTCAAACGGCCTCCTCATCTTCTCAATCCCAGCGTATGTGCCTCGACACTCTTCAATCAACATTTCGATATCCGCCTCGGTGTCGACATGGGGCCGCGGTCCCAGATAGTCGTCCTTGTTCTTGACAGCGGTGACGGGGCGGTTGAAGACATTGGCGTGCGGGTTGATGGTGACGGTCTTGGTGGTGCCTGCAAACTTGACTTTGACGCCCGACTTGGTGGTCTCGATCAGCTCCGTAGGCCCAGTCTTGTCTAGAAAGGCAGGGATGCCAATCTTGCCCTTGGCAGCGACGCTCGGGTCATTGACAAAACTGATTATGCCATAGATGGCCGCATAGAGTAGTGCCGCCAACACCAGATTCTTCAGCAGCGTGAAGACTGCCCGAAGCTTGGATACTTCGGCCATATCGAGAAGCCAGCGGCGGGCTCGACCCGTGGCTATGCACAAATGCTACCGAATACTCGCCAGGATAATGGTATGCGAATCGCGTCGAGAGATAGAATGGGGTTCCGCGAGGACAGGAAGGGGGTTCCGCGAGGACTCAAATGGGGTTTCGCTGCGGAAAACAGGATTGGTAGAGGTGCGTGGTCGGTGAAGTGGCGTTCGGGAAGCGTCGAGTGCGGGCGACTGCAGGTCAAGAGATGTGGTAGAACGTGTTATGGGGCGAAGTGTGCATGTGCGAGGCTGTGAAGCGGACTCCCGTGGGCGCAGGCTGGCGGGAGAGGAGGGAATAGAGTAGCTGCACAAGAGGCGAGATGCACAAGAGGCGAAAACAATCACTCGCGCCTCGCACCGTTCAAGGACAGACAAGAAGGAGAGACAAGTCGGCCCAAGGAGCGGAGGGTGGAGGCGGCGCAGAGTGGACTGCACCAGACCATGCTCCCACTCGGGGTTGAAGCAGCTAAACCCAATTTGGCTGCAGGCCGCACGCCACACGCCCATCGCTTCCCCTGAGCTGTGGCAGGTCCGGAAATGTGCCTGACAATGGACATGCCGCCCATTAAACGGCTTTGATCTACACAGTAACTAGTACTGTGTAAGCGCACACACATGCAGATTCCGACTTGCAGTTGTTTATTATTACACAGTGTTATTATTATTACTGTGTTGTCTACGCCTGCCTCGTCGCAGTCGGCCCCTTCCTCCAGGCCAACCCCACCTGCCCCGTCCTCGTACTAGGAAGGGACGGCCGCCTTCCCAGCTTCCCCACCTCCCAACGCTCTGCGTCCCCCACCCCTTGATGCTGCGACTCCGACTATCCAAGGCCTCCATTGCCCTCTCGACCCCGCCACCGCAGCCACTGTTTTTCCATAACAGGTGGGCGGACGCCCTAGGCAGACGACGTGCATACTCAGCTGTCACCCCTCCACCACGATGCGAACAGGTCCCGGTTTCGTGTCGGTCGAACGGCTCTATCACGGTTGAGTAAGCCCATCTTCTGTCCCGTGCCATCAATCGTCGATTCGCCGTGTATCGTCGATGCCCGTATCAGGCCTCGCGTGCACGTGTGATCCCGATGATCTGCCTGAGCCGCCAGCCAGCATCGGGATATTCTGACTTTGCGCGAGGAGCTGACAAGTCGTCCGTAGCATCTTCCATGCCCCAACTGCATCAGCTCCCATTCTTCTGTACCTACCACCAGGTCCCGTACTTCCAGCTTGCTCCCAGGAAGAAGAACGGGTGATTTCAACACTGCGTGAATCGAGCGCTGCTACTGTGGTCCGCGTCAACTATCGCGCCTCATCCGCGCATCAGTACCCTACACCTTGTCACGATGTCTTAACTGGCTACGACTGGGTCAGAGATAACCTGCTTCTCGACAAGTTCAATCGGCCTTACCTAGCACGCCTCGGTGTTTGCGGAGAACTCATCGGTGGCGCTCTAGCAACAATGCTCGCGTTGACGGAATGTCGCCTAGGAGAGAGCCGTATCGTTGCCGCAGCCGTCAACAATCCCCTCGTGGATTGGGTATTCCCGGATGACTTTCCCGTCGTCAGCCCCGAGCAGCTCCCAGAGCCTCAATTCGGAGATGAGACTGCGTTGCCTGCCGACGACGATTTGGCGGATTCATGGACGACTCGCAAGATCGACCAGGACGTGCCAAATCCCGAGCCCGAGCCCGAGCCCAAGCACAGGAAACGAAAACCCAAGCCTCCTCCCCTAACAGCTTGGCAAGCTCATGGAGACAACGCAATTTTGCCAACCTTGACCCTTTCCGGAGAGCGCGATGTCTTGTTTCGTAGATCCGAACACTATTTTGATCGTTTTGCTTCCCCTATGCACTTCTTTCGTTCTCCTCATGCACAGCTAGTCTTTCCCCAACAGGATGACAACTTTGCCTCGCAGCAGCCTGATGTGCTCCTCGACATCGAGACCCAGCTTGCTCTCAACCATTACTCCACTTTCGACAATAACATGCAGGCGGCACCGGGCGTGCCCACCCTAGAAAGATGCCGTGCATACGCAAGAATCTACCCTCCAGCTGGTGCCAACATCAGCTTACCAGTGTGGAACATCACCACTGGCCTGCAGAGCCCTCTTTCAGACCAGTCCCTTGAATTAGCCAAGATGATCCGTCGTAGCATTGCCCGACAGACGCTCAAGTCGCACTCAGGTAGAACACGTTGGCACAATGCAGCTGAAAAAGATCAATATGAAGAATTCGCGCAGGGACGAGTACAATTGAACGCATATCAAGGACTTGGTCTATGGACGCAGCAAGACCACAACAAGGATTGGAAGCAACACGTGGAGGAGATAGGAGTGTGGATGAAACAGCGTTTAGAGCCAGGCTTTACGTGAGGCGCTGCGCGTCCTCTAGTGCTCTCACTGGGTCCCTAGGCAGATATCCGGTTTTCAGAGCATACTGTTGTAGCCTGGAAATACGCAAGTATACTCAACAAAGCAACACCAACCCTCTTCGTTCGACGCGTGCATCGACATGACATGCCATCATCACCTCAAACGAAACAAGGCCCTCAAATCAGCTCGGTCGGAAGTCCACAACGTTCGAGCTCTCTGTTGGCCGCCTCCCATGCTCTGTTAGTGTCCCACTCATTTTGCATCCCCGCATCCTGTGCGCAGCCGTAAACGAAAACATCCAACTCGACATAACCCCAATTCCCTGCCTCAACGCGTATAATCGACGTCAGGGAATGGTGCAGTAGCGGGATGTGTCGGGTATCAAGGCCCTTGAAGTAGTACTGCAGCTGGTGAATTCTTTCCTCATGTGCCTGTACGAGAAGTTTGTCCGGCAAGAATGGCAGTAGAATTTCCAGCCTTGATTCCGCACCTACGGAGAAGGGGAACCTTTTTCCCTTGTAGGGCGGATTGCTTTTCCCGAAGCCACCTCTTACGGTGCTTGTAAACGGGTCTATCCTCGTAACCGAAAATCCGAATTCATGTCCCTTGCGAGTGAGGAGCCTGACGAAATCTAGAGCTTCCTTTCTTTGGGGATGTGGAACCACGAAGTCGAAGTACGCTCGTTTCTTTGCTTGTCGGGAGATTGGCAGCTTTATGTAGGGGAACGTCGTGCTCCAGCCCCAGGAAGCGATTTCCTCTGTCGATACGCCACCGTCTTGGATGTACAAGGGTATAATGCCTCTCTCGACAAGATTTTGCAGCGCGAATCTTTTCGGTTCATTCCATCGCTCTTGGATCGACCGGATGTACTTGGTGCGAAACGGGATGTGCATCGACGCGTTCTGGTGCGCTATTGTGATGAGGCCGTAGAGTGCCATCCAATCTACCGTCTTCCATGGCCATTGCCAATCGGCCTCTATTTCGCTTTCTTCCTCCTCGTCCTTGGTGAGATCAGCCCGTCGCCAGTGGGCCGCCGAAAACATCAGCGGGATACTGAGTAGAAGGATGAAATATAGAATGCCGTCTAGGCTAGGAATTATTTGCGCCATCATTTTCTGTGGTAGGTCTGTGTTCTCTACTACCGCTGTCGCCGATGCGGTGGCCGTGATGGTTGAAGTTGCCGTTATGCTAGCGGGGACGCTCGAGCGCGAGTCCAGGTACCAGGCGACCATGATGGGAGTTGATTACGGGGTGATGCCGCTATGTACTCGTTCAACCTCGGTTTTCTGTGGTTATAATGACCTTGTGCAAAATAGCTGAGGTTAGTGGCTTTGTATCTGAGAAGTTGGATCAAAGAGTGACATTTTGCCGGATCCGGCACCTCGCAGGCTTTGTTCGCAATGCATTTGTGGGAACGATGGAAGTAGCATACACTGCCACCCTTCTTCGTCTCAACGATCGACACGGCTTGAATGTTTATTATGATTTTTCATTGTACAGCAAAAGATTCCCGGTATATGCACGGCCACGTGTGGTGTGCTTGATGGTGAAGGCACATGATGCGTGGTCTGGGGCGTGCAGAACTACCTACGTCATGCATCATCAACCCGACTCTGTCTCTGCAAATCCCCAATCCGGCAAACTTATCGCACCTGTACAACACGACCAGCGATAAATTTCATCTTACACGTTCTCAGCAAGATGTCTCCTCATATGAAAACTGCCTTGCTTATCATCGACATGCAGAACTTCTTCCTCCCCATGACCACAGACGCCTTTCCAAAAATCATCAAACTATCAAACCACTTCCGTGACAAAGGCTGGCCACAGTACTTTACGCAACACGGCCATCCCCCATCCGACTTCAAACAGCCCGTTACCAACCAGCTCGTCCGAAAATGGGGCCCAGAAAACTCGATCCACGTCAATACACCAGACTGGGAGCTGATACCAAAAGTTCAAGATCTCATGCAGCAAGGAAACAGTGTAAAAGAGTTGATACCAAAGAACACATACGATGGCTTTGAAGGGACGAACCTAGAAGAGAAGTTGAGGAAAGAAGGCGTGCAGAGAGTGGTTATCGTGGGTGTCATGACCGATTGCTGCTGCGATACTACGGGTAGAAGCGCGTTCTGCAAGGGCTTTGAGACGTGGTTGGTTAGCGATGCGACCGGAAGTGCGAATAAGACGCAACACGAAGCCGGTTTGAAGGCTTGGGGTTTTGGGTTCGGCGATGTGATCAAGACGGAGGAAGTGCTGCGGCGGCTGGGCTGAGATGGATTTGAAATGCGAAGTTTTTGACTAGTAAATGGAACTTTGGCCGCGTATGGACGTTTTTCTGGCCCGTCCTTTTTTGCTCCTGGGAGCATCGAAACTTTCGCTTGAATGTTCGGGGCTTTGTAGCGAAATTCCGCATAATCAAAACAGCAAACAGGACCATGAAATACATGTCTCTACAGCGCAACTGTCACTACATATCCCTTCACTCACGGTATACTTCTGGAAATACTCTCTGCTTTGTATGATGGCCTCTAACCGGCGCATAATACCTTCCTATGCTCGTTAGAAAGCCAGAGTGCGAGCTTACACACGGTTTGAGGGGTTAGCATCAATTTCCTTCTATTCTCCTTTCGCAAACTTTGTTTCTTTTGATTTCCCTAGATTGCTTCTGCTTGTTGTATTTCGGTCGAAGGAGTCGCAGCTGTACTCCGCCGACTAGCATGAATAGGGAATGCTTTGCCGGCGGATGCAATTTTGAATCTCCAGGCTTCGAACTTCTCTTCTTCTTTCTTTTTCGAATCTGCTAGCTTTTCTTTTACCCCTTTCCGGGTTCGTGCGGTTGTCAGCTGAGACTGCAAGCTTGATGGCGTGTTTTGCTAGGGAACGAAGTGAGGGATGTTTAGACTGAACGAGCACAATTTTGATGTGACAGTGGACACTTTTTCATTCCGGCTGTGTGGGCATGCGCTATACGCAATTGGCAAGACCTGATCCGTCGGAAAGCCTTGGAAGCATACCTCTTGCCTATGTACATGCAACGCAGCAGCCCAAAGCCTGAACCGATTCTCATCATGCGCAACGACATTTCCATATGCGCGTAACAATTGCACCAGCCTTCAAATCCATGCACTGCAACTTTCCCATCTTGGTGTGTCACCCGCTTAGATATGTATCAAGAGCTTGATCGCAGACATACACCCGAGTCCTTAGCGCCGGGGAAGACCGTCCGGATGGGCGTTCTCCATGTTCTCCGGAAGAGGTGTCGGCATACCCACAAACGAAGAGCCAGCGTACCGGGTACCGGTACCACCGTTCGGACGCTGAGACAGACCAGCACCACCATATTTCTTCGACTGCAGATCCCTCAAAATCTTCTGACCCTGCATGAGCGAGTTTCGCTGGCCGACGAGATCCTTGCGCTGCGAATACCGGTGAGGAGGCTCCGCAAGAAGGGCGATGGCGTTGCGATAACCTTGATCCATGTTAGAAACATACAGAAATGTCAGAGAATATATTAGGCTTACCTTCTTTGTCGTCCTTAAGACCTAGACCGTTCTCAAGCTCATCGCGGAGTTGCGTGCGGAGCTGCTTGTAAAACTTGGACTCAATGCGCATGCATACCGCATCGTGGAAGCGACGGGCAGCGAGCATGTAGTATGTAGTTACCTGGGCGACGACACCAATTTCTACCTCATATGGCTCGCGTTCCAGTTCTGCCATGATGCGCGGATCTCTCTTGAGCTTCTCCTCATCTGATGCGCTGGTAGCCTTTCCGGCATGCTGCAGCTTCTCCTTCTTGTACGTCTTCATACGGGCGATGCAGCGGTGTTCGTGATAATGCTCTAGCATGGTTTCCTTCTCATGTTGAAAAATTTCGTCATGGAAGATATACGGGCCTTCCTTCTCGTCGTTCAGGCTCTCATCGGCCATGGTTGTGCGTTGTTGATGGAAGTTGAGGGTTAGCATCTCCTCGACAATTGTCCAGGTATTGTGGTACAGGGCAGACCCCTGCCATTTCTTGAAAGTTTCCTCAAAAGCGACCTTTACTTGGTCCCTTAGCTGCTTCTCTAGTGTGTTGAAGAACTGCTCAAGCGGCTGAGCCCAGTGTTTTAGCGTGTTAAGCATCATGTTGTCAACTACCCGCGGCTCAACCTGACCGGGAATCTTGGATTGCGAATTCTCCGCTAGGTATTGCGTAACCTTATCCAGGTCAAAATGCTCCCTTAGGTTGCTGAAATCTGGAAAAATGGCCCGGGCGTCGGTCTCTACAGGATTCTGGGAGCGTCGGTGGTTGAGGGGAGTCGTTACTGGTGACGGACCAAGTGTCTCATCGAACTTTCGCTTTTTCTTCGGGGTTTCGGGGTTGTTGGACATGCTGGTATCTCCGTCTTCAGCGTCATCGTCATCTTCCTCCTCGTCGTCATCAAGGGGGATTGCTTCTTTTGCAGATGTCCCAGTCTTCGAGCCTAGAGTGCGAAAGTATATGCGTGCATCTCGGCGTCCGTTCGTCTTCATGGTAGGCTTCATGCTTGCGAGTGCATCGAAGAATGCCTTCTGAAGAGCTTCCCAGTTGTTTCGCCATATCTTGCAGGGAAATTCTGCCTCAATCTCTTTACGGACGTGCTGGGAGAAGTCGAGTAAAACATCGTAGATGATTCGTGAAGCGTTGTGCGTGGGCGGCTCCGGGAATTGCTGAAGCTCAGCTTCAACTTGTTGGAGTCGTATGTTAATTTCCCTGTCGATGGTCGGGAGCTTCTTCGTGATCTGTTCAGCGAGCTTGCCAGACAGAAAGCTTTGCAGGTTGAGAGTACCGAAACGTAATTGGTATTTCTCGAAGGTGGTAGCCCAGGGTTCTTCTTGACTAAAGAACTGCTGTTCCTGAGCTCGCGCCTGCTGGTGAGTCATACCCTGATCAATCTCATCCTGTCCCAGATTTTTGACGACAAAATAGCCATGGCCGAGTGCAAAACGCTTCTGATCGAAGACTTCGGACAGCTTTTCGTTGCGTGATCCCGGTGGCAGACGGTCGGGCTCGGTAAGTACACCTAGAACAAACATTAAACAATAATTTGACAACAAGTGCATAGAGTACACTCACCAATGCATCGATTAGTAGCCTTCAGGTCGCGTGCAATACCCCCAGCAGTGGAGTTTGCAATGTCGCTCTCCAGCGACCATGTAACGAGGATTAGAGATTCTTCATCCTTGACGTAGTCAATCACCAAATCTCGGACGAATTTGACCAAAAACTGTGACTCTGCTGACTCCGCTTGGCCAATGATACCAGGCAAATCGTAGAAGCTGAGGGCGGGAAGACGGGGATGGGTGATGGCTATGCAGACAATGTTGGGGCTGAACTCGCAACGCTGCTGGTTGTCCAGTGTGGCAAGCGACGGTAGGAGAAACTCCTTGTAGTCTACCAAAGGACTAATAGTCGCCATTTGTGCGCGGCGGATGAGTTCCTCAAGTTCATCAGGATTATCAGTTTCGGCAAACATTACAGTGCTTGGCTCAGAGATCTGTGCCCATCTGGGAAATCGTCGCTCGTGACCTCGGCCGCTCTTGCCATCGTAGACGAAGTCGCGACGGAGGGTAATTCTAGCATTCCAACTAGCACGAGTGTTCTCCGACGGCTCTAGTTTGATGAACAAGGGACACCGAGTGCACGTGTCGGTAGATCTGGGCGTCTTGATGCCAGAAATCGCTTCGATGACAGATGATTTTCCAGTGGATTGTTCGCCTGAGATGGTCAGCATATAGAACACATTATAGTAGACTTAGCAACATACCGAGGACGATGCACTTGGGTAGGGGAATCTTCAGTCTCTGCAGACCAAGCCCTTCTAGGCGGTTGATCGTCGCGATTGCTTCCTTGACATGTAGTCCGAGAGGTTCGATCTCTCCCGCCACAGGCGCTTTGGATTGCCGAAGTGGAACTAAACGAGTATATCAGTACTTTGCGCGTCCCTGCAAGCGATCCAAGGAGTAATTACCATCCTTGTCGCTCAGGTGCATGGGCTCCAGACCCTCGCTTAGTCGAGAAGCGTCCTGCTGCGAGGTTGACTGCTCCGAGCTTTGTGGCATTGCACATGGCTGGCGTCTACCAGTGAAGTTGGTAGTCGCGCCGCTGGATGTACCAGGTATGGCTCCGTCATCGCTGGAAGAACTGGAATGCTTGACTGCCGTGGTGTGTGCCCGGCTTCGTGCTGGACCCGCCATCCTGAGTGACGTTTTTGAGGTGCAGTCGGGATGTCGAGGTGGATTGACAGGCGAGAGGCGAGGAAGCGGAGAGGCAGGTAAAGTTGATAGAGACGCAAATGCGGGTGCCAAGACTCGGCGTTACCTAAGCAGCTCGCGGTGAGGCGAACATGCCGGGTGGGACAGGTGAGCATGGAGTCGTGTAGTGAAGGTGAAGGGGAAAATGGAGGGCAACAGAGGAGGGATGGGTTTAGTAGCGCTATTCACGATGAGAGCTGAGAGGTGAGACGACTGGTGCACATACACGACTACCGAGGTGCCCGTAGAAGAGAGCCAGTATAGTGAGATAGCAGCGACAAAAACTGCAACAACGAAAACATGCCGTGAGTGCGATGCATCGAGATTCTTTACCTGCTCGCTGGGTAGTGGAAGAGAGACAGCAAGCGAGCTTAGAGCTTAGAGTGAAGTGAATCAAAACATGTTTAGCATTAGGATGAGCAGCGAGCAGAAAGGACTTCGAGTTGATGCACGTGACGAATGCAATGAGAGTACAGGTTAGGAGACTGGTGGTGCCGGGCACGACTGGTATGTACTCGTGGAGTACCTAAGCGGTTCGCGATGAGATGATGTAGATTATGTCAGCTCTTACGTACCGGTAGGTAGTGCCAAGTGGAGGCTAGGTACTCCGAGGTTTCGCCGCTAGCGCTTTGACGTAGAGCAAGGCAAGGGTCTCGAAAAACATCGAAGCACATGGTCACTGTTCACTGTCGCCGCGCCCAGTCCGACACCGCAGCCGCTCTACCGACGCCTTGTTGCTTGTTGTGTGCAAATCCCTCTGGCCTCTTTTTTCCCCTCGCTACGCATAGTACAGAATGGATCACTCGCGCGACCCGTGTCCGTGGGTCATCCTAAACGACTTTGGCGGTGCATTCGCCATGGGAGTGCGTCCTTGCTCTAGCCGCATCTCTACACCATACTGACGGCGGATACAGGCAGTTGGAGGCGCAGTATGGCACGGCGTAAAAGGCGTAAGCATTGCTCTCTCTCTCTCTCTCTCTCTCTCTCTCTCTCTCTCTCTCTCTCTCTCTCTCTGCCACAAGCCTCGCTCACAAGATGCGCTCCCCCAGTTCCGCAACTCTCCGTACGGCGAGCGACGCATCGGCGCCATCACAGCAATTAAAGCCCGCGCACCCGTTCTCGGCGGCAACTTCGGCGTCTGGGGCGGCCTGTTCAACACATACGACTGCGCAGTCAAGGGAATACGGAAGAAGGAGGACCCGTGGAATGCCATCATCGCAGGCTTCTTTACCGGCGGGTCGCTGGCAGTACGGGGAGGCTACAGGTCGATGCGCAACGGCGCCATATCGTGTGCTATTCTGTTAGCCGTCATTGAGGGCGTCTCGATAGGCTTCAACCGCATGATGGCCGACAACACGAGGCTCGATGCTCCCCCGCCACCTCCGAGCGATGTCGGCGCACCATCCGGCGGCGGCGGCGGTATGGCTGTCGCTGCATAGCCGATTTCGATACACTATCTTTTCTTTTTCTTACACTTCTGGGGCGAGTGCCTCTAGCCTAAAAGACGGAGAGCAGCATGTTGGCGGTTGGCGCGGCGGTGTTTCTTGCATGTTTGGGCATATACCGCAGGCAGGCTCGGCAGCGGACGGCGTTCACACTCTCCTCAGCTTTGTCTTATACTTGTATCATACACGCGGCACGACCTGTAAAACAACCTGAGGCGGCTCCAGAAGCAAGTATGAGTCCTTACGTGTCTTTGGAACTTCTCATCAACACATCCATCCTTCTGCTGTCTATGAAAATTGTGCTAATGACTCGCGCATGCGATTAGAGTTGTGACCGTTACAACCATGCTAATAAATATGCCGATGACATCATACCATTAGCTACAAGATATACGGATACCCAGCCTTCTAGCTACACCTAGATGCAAGCCTACGTGCCTACATAGATAGTACGCGAGTCAAAGCTGCGCGCCACATACAACCGCCTTTTACAACCGCCCAGAGTACACCGCTTCCGCACATTTGCACTGCTAACTTTGAAGTGTTCTCAAAAAAAAAGGGCATGGATTGATATTTTTCCAGACAACTAGGCTGACCCTGATCAAGTCATGCCTCCCCCCCCCCCCCCCCCCC
>ML975463.1:0-22438 GCA_010015605.1 Decorospora gaudefroyi
GCTAGCTAGCTAATAGAACCTTATAATAATAACTACTCTTTATAAGTAGAAGTCTACTAGCCTTATTAAAGAAGTTAAGTAGGATAACGCTATTTGCAATTAGAGTAAAAAGTATTTTTCTATTTAGGTAATAGAATCTACTCTTAAAAAGAAGAGAGGTAGTGTTATAAATTAAATCTATAACCTCTACGCAATTACGTATAACGCTAGCTAAGTAAGATAGGCTATATAAGAAACTTTAAAGTTTCTACCTACACGCTCTTACCTTTATTCGATAACGTAGTATTTTATAAGTAATATAATCTTTACTTCTTCTATTACACTAGCACTACTACATAGACTAGATAACTATAACCTTTACTTATACGCGTATAGAGAACTCTAAGAAGAGGCTATATAAGGTCTTATAAGTTCTTCTTAATAAGCTATAGCTATACTAGCGCGCACTTAGTAAGAACTTTAAGAGTAAAGACGCTTTACGCACTACTATTATTAATACCTACTATAGTATACTAGAACTTAAGATAGCACTATTTAAGCTAGCTACAATCTATAAAGGTCTATTCTTAGACTTATAGTTAGTAGTTAAGACACACCTTGCGCGTTAACATACTACCTAGATAGTTACTAAGAACTAATACTACTTAGACTACTAATATAGTAGCACTAGAAGAACTAGAGGTAGATTCTAAAGTAAAAGTAGTACTAGAGGCGCATTCTATAAAGGCGAATAACGCTTTAATAATAAACGTAGATTTAAGCTACGCTAGAAGAAGAAGTGCTTTATATACTAGAAGAAAGAATACTAGTTAACAAACTATATAGACAAGAAGCGTAAAGCTACACGCGTGTAGTTCTTCTCTACGCTATACTTTATAGAGGTATAGCTACCTAAGAATTTTTTAGTATACCTTATAGAGTATAAAGGTAGTAAGCACACTAGCTAGTATAACTAGAGAGGCTAGAGAGAAGAGAAAGACTATAAGAATAGCGATAATAATAATAGCGCTAGTAATTAGTAATACTTTAAATACTAGTTCTTTAAGAAATAATACCTTATAGACTAGGCGTTCTTATATTATATCTCTAGGTATATATATAAGAGTAGAACTATATTAGAAAATAGAGGCTTCTAAAGTAGAAAATAAAGGCTTACTTAGCAACTTACTACTTTTATTTAGTCTATGCGCTAACTCTATTATATAAAACTACGCTTCCCTTGCTATTCTATTCTTCTTCTACTATTATCTCTTTTCTCTCTCTACTTCGCCTCTTCCTATTAGCCGCTTAGACTAAATCTATAAGGTATTTTCGTTTCTTAGAAATTATATAACTACTACACTATCTAGCTATATTATTAACCTTACTACTTCTTTAGAACCTATAGTTAAGCCTCTACGCTATATCTTTTATTAGACTCTCTTAATACGTTTTTTCTAACTACCTAGCTAGTAGCTTTATCTCTACCTAGAATTTAACTACTTTAACTCTCTTATCTATTCTATTAGTAAATAGTCTTTGCATTAGAGTTACTTGTAGACGATTTATAACTATTTCTAAACTTTTGCTCTTTTAAAAGTAAACGTTTCTTCTCGTCTACTTATTCTTAATCTATTACGTTATTAATTATATAGATTAGTAATAAAGAGGCCTTAGACGCCCTAATTACGTCTTAACACAAAGCGCTAAGCTAGTATAACTCTACCTAGACACCTAGTAAGGTTACGTTAGTATATAGTCTTAGAGAGATAATTAGCTCTAAACTATCTAAGTGTTACTATAAGCCTAGTTTTACTAAAAAGTTACGCTAGAAAAGCTATAGCTAGAGTCTAACCTACTACTTAGCTATATAGATAGTAGTTAGGTATATACTTACTAAGATTGCGTTAGAATATAGATTAATAGAGCCTAGGTCTATATGCCTACCTTTATAATAGTAGTGTTCTATACTAGCGTTATATATTAGAGGTAGTAAAGGCTAGAGTAGGCGTTTAGTATAGCTTAGGCGCTAATCTCTCTATACTATATAGCTTACGCCTTCTAAAGCCTAACGTCTAAAGTCTTAATATAGATTTAAGCCTATGTCTAGGTTTTAGAGTAGCTAATAAGTTAAAAAACCTAGGTTAGAATCTCTCTAATTAGTAGATAGGCTCTAATAGAAAAGAGGTAGCGTAACCTATAGTATAGCCTAAAGCTAGAGAATATGCATTGTACTTTCTTATTTCTAGTACAAGTATTAGTAGAAGATTTAGTTATATTTCTATCTAAGAAAAAAGGCGCTTTATGCAAAGGCTTAATTGCTACTAACACTTTGCAGCTACATAATATATTTAGGTATATAGCGTAAAGCTAACTTAACTCTAGCCTAGTATATTACTAGTAAGAGTGCGTAGTTTCGAGCATAGTCTTGTATAGGCTACTACCTAATAGGCGCTAAATATTATTTAAGAGAGCTCTCTAAAAGGATTTATATTATAAGAGAGACCTTAAGCGTAGTATCTTTACCTATTTAAACCTCTATATCTTCTCTTTTCTTATAGCACTAGCACGTCTTTAAGCTATAATAGTAGTAATAGCATTATTCTTTAATACTTTTACTATACCTTATACATAAGATTCTCTTTAAATTATATAGTATAGTAGGCCTCTAAAGCCTAAGCAAACCTTCTATTATAACTTCTTAAAGGCTTTATTAAGCAAAGATAGTCTAAAATCTAATACTAAGCTAGAGAACAAAGAGGATCTTGTATCTACGTTAGATAGAGTTAAAGTTATTAATTTAATATGCTTAGGTAGGCATCTCTATAGCTAACAAAGCTATATCGTGCTTATTCTAGTGTTCTATAATAACTAATATAAACATAGCTAGAGAAGGTAATAGCGAGATTAGTAGTAGTAGAGGTAGAGAAGATAGTAATATTAGTAGTTACGACGATTTTGCGATATAGAACAAAGGTAAAGTTAAAGAGTTTAAGCAAAACTTTTAAGAAGATATAGAGAACAAGAGCTTAAATTAGCTAGCTTCTTCTAAAAATATTAGTTAAAGTAAGCACCTAGGTGCGATTGTAATAGTAGCTCTTGCACACTATTTCTAATATTGCGTAGAAAATATAGTTATTATCGAAGATAGCTAGCTAAGCTTAGATATAGATAAGAGCAACTTGCACAAAAATAATATAGGTACGTAGATAGGCAATCGTCTTAAAGTTTTAAGTATTATAGCCCTAGATTATTACTATAGAGAATATTCTATAGATATAGAGAATGTTATTAACTCTAATATAGTTAGAAATATAAAGACTTAAATAGGTTAGCTTCTACGTTGTAAATTTTTATTAACGTAGCTAATAAGCTTATTAAAGATTAATATTAGATAGGTAACGTAAGGTAGAACTCCTATAATTAAAAACACGAGTAGTAGTAGTAGTAGCAAGTCTAATAAGAATCGCAATAATAACTATAGTAATTAGACTACGTAGCTAACCTATAAGTAGAAACGCTTTCTACTAACTAAGTAGTATATTCTATTATTAAACATAATATTAAAGTAGCGCCTTAAGCATAATATACGCTTAGCAAAGTAATAAAGGCTATTCTTCTCTAGTAGTAAGCTATTCTTTAACTATTCTTTAGCTCTAAAACCTCTTTTAGCACTACTATATAGTAGGTATAATACTAAAATCTACTATAGTAATAATAGCTACGATAATAGTAGCAATAATAGTAGTAATAATAGTAGTAGAAATTGTGTCCGCTATCTTAAAAGCATTAGGTAGCTAACGTTAACTATACGCTCTTATTGCCTACGTAAGCATAAGTAGAAGCGCAGCTAGAGCACTGCAGACGAAGATAATAAATATAAGGTAGAGAAGATTCTTAATACCTATGTCTATTGCAGAAAGCTATAGTACTATATTAAATAGCTAGAATATAAGAAGAATCTAGAGTAGTATAATACGTCTAACTTTAAGAATAGTCTGTATAGACTTAGAAATTTTTACATAGCTAATTCTTTACACCTAGGCTCTCTAAGAAGGTTAGAGATGTAGGTATAGTGCTAGAAGAAGAATAGAGATATAGTTAATTATTCTAATAATAATAAGCCTAAAGAACTAAACAAGTAAGTAAAATACTATTAGAAGACTAGCGTTTTAGACTTAGAGTTATTCTATTTTCTTTTTTCTTCTTACTTCTACGTTAGTAGTAACCTTAAACTTTTCTTCTCTTACTATTACTAATTATAGGTTATATCTATTAGCTTAATATTTTAAGTTTACTTAAGAAAGAGAGAGATATAACTAAAACGCATGCTTAACCTATTAACTAGACTACTATTATAGTAGCGTGCCCCTTTAGCCTAAATAGTATAACTAGCTATATAGAACTTATATCTACCTTATTAATTTAAGGCCTTATTATTCTAAGCTATAAGAGTCTATTCTATTAGTGTAAATATATCTATTTGTTTTAAGATAGATAAAGAAGATTATATTGCTAAAGTAATATTAGATGATTTTATAGTTACTAGTACTCGTTTCGTAGTGTATGCTTTCTTAAATTCGTAACTATAGCCTCTAAACTTATATATTACGCTGCTTAGTAGCCGCTTAGCTCTTAGATATATACTATTAATATTGCTTCTAGCTTCTTAATAGCTTTTAACTCTAGCCTACGCTATTAGTTGCAAGCCTCTATGCGTAACTAAGATTAAATAATCTAATTCTTAGAAGAAGATAACCTTTTCGCTAACTTTATTATCTCCGATATTCGACCTGTATAGCGCTCTAACTCGCTATTATTAAAATAATATTAATCTAGAGAATAAGCATTAAGAAATATTCTTCTTATATTAGAAGATAGTAAGAACAAGGTATATAATATAGATTCGCGCTAGTAGTATAGGCGCTTTGCGGCTATCCTTAGCTACTAAAGATAATAGTTACGTAAGGGCTTGCTTAGATAATAGTTAGAAGAGAGGATTTAGAATTATATATAGAAGAAATGCTTAGGTAGCTACAAAATCGTTTAGCTAAGAAAATATTAATAAGAAAGTTTATTCTATAGGTCTATAGAAGAGTTTACTAATATCTATCTCTAGATTGCGAGACGCACCTTAAGGCGAGGCAATTTTGTATTTTAGACCTCTAGAATTTCTTTTTTTTTTTTTTTTTACTAAACACTAACTTTCTAGAATTTTAAGATTCTTATAATATTAGATTTTTCTTATATATTCTTAATTGCTATAGTAGCCTCTAACTACCTTAGCTATCTAATTGCCTCTACTCGCGCTAGAGCTATTAGTATAGCTAATGTAGTTACTCTAGAGAGGTTACTATATAGCGTGTAACTACTCTAAACTTAACTTAATAAGCCTAAAAGCCTATTCTATATAAACCTACGCGCCTCTAATAAGAGAAGGTAGCGCGATTTTAATTGCGCTACTCTTACTAGTAAGAGCGTAATAACTATAAGACACTAGACTTTCTCTAACACTATTTACTAGCAGATTTAAGTAGCCTAGAAGGCTATCTAGACCTAATATAATATTATTTTAGACCTAGCTATAGCAATTAATAGCTACCTTAAACACTATAATAACTCTATAGGCGCCTATATTATAAAGAAGCTCTAGTAGTAGGTGCTTAAAGCTATTAACTTCTCTCTAGACACTCTAAATAACTCTAGAAGTAACACTAACAACTTCTATTACTCTAGAAATAATACTAACACCTCTAACTATATATAGATAGATGTAGCTAGAACTCTAAAAACCTCTACCTACTAAAATAGAGGCACTACTAGAACATAATTAGCTCTAGCTATCTAAAGAGAGCTAGAACTCTAGCACTAATAGCTACTAACTAATAACTATATTCTTATTATAGTTAGCTCTATAGTACGCCTCTAGTAAGCCTTGCTATTTATAGTGCGCAAGGCAATTGCGTAGGTAGTTAATAGAATTACTCTTATTAATATACCTAAGGCAAAGACTACTAACACTAGCTAGGCAATTACGCCTTATAATAATAAAGTTAAGGCTTACCTTATAAGCTAGATAAACTAAGAGCTTATAATTAGAGTAGTAGAAGGTAATAGCGCTAGACTCTCTAAATAATAGGTTAACTATACGCTATAAGATGTATAGAGCTTATATAGAATAGTTTTAGAGAAAAGTATACTTACTATAACTACTAAGGTAGCTACTAAAGCGCTCTTATAGACTAGAGTATAACTTATAAGCTACTAACTCTCTAGATATAGCCTCTAGGCTAATAGAAGAATAATCTAGATTATCTTATTTTCTAGCCTAGTCTAAATATTTTAACTCTTTAGTAGTAGCGATTTTACTAAAGAAATCTAGAAGAACCTACCTATTATACTACATAACCTAGGCTACCTAGAGTACTATAACACCTTTAGCTATACCTAGGCTACCTACTACTTCTACTATAGTAAGCTACTAGTAATATATAAGAGACTATATAGAGACTACTACACTAACACACCTAGATACTCTAACTACTATAGCCTATACAAAGCTACCTACCTCTTCTACCTAGTAGCACTAACGCGTACTAATAGGTAAGTAACTTACTCTATAAAAAGAATACTTTTAAGTATAAGATAGGTAGGCTACTACGCTATAGTAGCTACTACCGCAAATAGAGCTACTACTAGGCAATATAACACTACTAAATTACTAGTAGAAATTACTAACTTAGATATCTCTAACCTACTAAACTCTAATAAAGCTAACTTAGCTACAAGAAAGAGAGGCTAGTAGGCTAGGCAAACTTCTAGACCTAAAATAAGCAATTTATTAATAGCTCTAGAACTTATAAGATTACGTTAATAGATAGCGCCTACGTAAAACCTAAACCTAGAGTAACTATCTACTAATAGCCTTAGGCCTATAGCCTCTAGGTATTACACTAACTCTATATTATCTAAGCACGTAAATACTAAAATAAGCACTAATTCTAGCTCTATATAACTAAATAAACTATAGATATACCTAGTAGAAACTTACTACACTAAAATAAGTAACTATAAATAATATAGGCTAATATAGCTAGAAGCTTACCTTACTATATTACTACGCTCTAACTAGCCTAGAAGGTAGACATTAACGTTATCTATATTTAAGAACTCTTTACAATTATTAGAACCTAGGCCTCTATATACCTAGGCTACAATATAATTTTACTAGTAGTTAGCTAGAATAACTATAATACTAGAGAAGTAGATTGCTTCTACGTTCTTATATACATATAGAAGATGCCTAGCCTAAGAGCTAGTATTCTATACCTCTATATTAGTAGAGACATCTTATAGGTATAGGTTAATAGGCACTCTATTCTAAACCTTTACTAATAGCCTCTTAATAATATAACTCTATAATACCTTATTACACTTATACTACTAGCTAACTACGTTATTAGAGGAGACCTTAACGCCCGCTATAATATATTTAAGCTAGGTTCTACTATAGCCTATAGAGAAGCGAAAATTGCCTACTAGACTACTTAATATAATATACTCTATATTAGAGAACTAGAGAAGCCTACTTATTACACTAGACACGTACTAAACGTATTCTTCTTTAATATTCTCTTTGTATAAACTACTATATAGAATAACCTATACACTAGATTAGACTATAACACTCTTATTACTATAATCTCTAACTATAGGCACTAGACTCTTAAATAATACTACTATAGAGTTCTAACCTAGTAGCTAGAGATGTTTATAGGCCTAGTTTAACTTAACGTTACTAAGCTATAGTAAGTTAGCTACGCTCTAATAACTAAACAAATTAACTAAAGTATAGAGAATATTACTCTTACTATTACTAAAGTAATAAAGATAGTAGGTAACTCTAATAGAGAAAAGAGTTACTTAGCGCTATAGTAGACTAATAAGTACTACGCTCTCTATAAGACATATATCTAAGAAAAGTTACCTACTAGCTAGCCTCTCTCTAACACTATAAAAGCCTTTCTTACTATAGTTTAGAAGGCTAAGAGAGAATACTAGTAGAAGTAAATTAATAGCTACGCAAGTAACTAGAACCTATATAAGCTTATAGGCTAGTATAAGCTTTTATATAACTAAATAGACACTTCTCTAGTTATTAAGAGAAAAACTTTTATAATACTACTAGAGAAGGTAGAGGCGCTAAGAAAGGCTATTCTAGAGCGCTTTACTATAGAAGATAACTTGCTAGCACCTCTATCTCTTATAAACAATAACTAACGTTCTCTACTACCTTAGAATATATACGTCTTGCTTAAAGAAGTTAAACGTAGTATTATTAGAGTGTCTAGCACCTCTCTAGGCCTAGATAAAGTTATAGTATAGCTGCTTAAGGTATACTAGAAGCATATTAAATACCTTATATATAGTATTTACTAGAGATGCCTATCTCTTAGGCACTACCTAACTACATAGAAAACTACTAAGGTCTCTATAATTCTAAAAGTAGATAAAAAGAATAAGTTCTTCTACTACTCTATAAGGCCTATTACCCTCTTATTCTACCTTAGAAAGAGACTTAAGCGTATAGTTATAAGGCGCCTAGCGCATACTATAATAGTCTTTAACGTTCTTAGCTCTTAATATAGAGGCGCGTTATCTAAACGCTTAGCTATAGACCTAGTTAACTTCTTTGTATATAATATTAAAATAGCTTAGTTATAATATAAACACGTTACTATAGTAATAATAGACGTATAAGAGGCGTTTAATACTCTTCTCTAGAATAGATTTCTTTAACGTCTAAAAGACTAAGGCTAGCTAGTTCTACTTAGAAAGTTTATGTAGTGTTTTCTAACTAATAGAAGCGTCTAAGTTTAACTAGAGAAGAATACTACTCTAATATACCTAGTTGTATATAGTACGCTCTAAGAGTCGCCTCTCTTACTAGTGCTATACACACTATACCTAGCTAAATTACTTAACTAGGACTAAAAACTCTATTTTAGATATATAGATAACGTCTATATATACTAAGCCTTACACTCTCTAGACAAGAATATTACTTAACTAACGTCTAACTTAAACACTATTAATAAGTAGAGAGTAGCTAATAAGGTTGCCTTCGCCTCTAAGAAGCTAGAGCTAATCTATCTTACTAGATAATAAGGTAACTACTTACTACTAATCTACCTAGATAACTAAATAATAGAGCTAATAGCCCCCGCCTAGAGTAGTAGCTAGATAGCACTTTGCTAGCTAGAGGTCTAGTTTAATAGAAAACTTATATTTAAGAAATATATAGCTATCTAAACTACTTTAGTAAGAAGAATCTTAAATTACCTACGTAGTCTAGCTAATACTACCTATAGCCTACCTATAGCTTTACTCTAAAAAGTAGTTACTACCTATATTATACTCTTTCTACTCTATAGCGCTAAAGTATAGTATAAAGGTAGAACTAAAAATTTACTAATAGTTAGAGCCTTCTAAGAGCCTATAGTTAGTATAAGAATTAGGTAGTATATTACTATAATTAATTAAATATTAATAGTAGCGATAAGAGCTATACTTCTAGCGTAGAAAACTACGCTAAACGCTATTATACTTAGAGAGGCTACTATTCTATTAGCGCTAGTAGCTCTTAAGAAAACAAAGCTTTGCTATATAGTTTACCTATAAGCAATTAATATATAACACCTACTTATAGACTAGATAACTCTTATCTCTATTAGAAGAGGTAGAGGCGCTAGTAGAAACTAGCAACCTTAATTAAAAATACAATAGGTAGCCTAACTACTACTAGCTATTCTACGTAACGCTATAGTAGACAAGCTCTACTTTACTATAGAATTAGAACTAGACTCTACTCTTAGGTATAGCAAAGCTAAAATAGTAGAGCAATTTACTAAATAGTAGGTAGCTCTTACTCTAGTAATAATTACTATATTTTTAGATAGGTTTAAATAATAGATTAATAGCGCTAGAGTAGTTATATATAGCTACACTATTTACTAGAGTAACTCTATACTTGCTATAGAATAAGAGTTACTACACCTAGTCTTGTATATCTTTAACGTAGAGGCTATTAGAGCGTATAGAGAACTAAAGCACGCTATCTAGCTATCTCTACTAGGCTATTACAAAATTGTGTTATGTATAGATAGCACCTTAGTTATATAGGGTATACAAGAGTCTACTCTAACCTTATCTTAATAGGTATTTTTACAAATCTATAGAATTATAGAAGCTTTTAATGTGCAAGCACGCTAGGCTTTAGGCTATATAGATATTATAGAAAATAAAGTAGTAGACTAGCTTACTAATAATAAAGCTAAAACCCTACACCTAGCATATAGTATAGCTAACTAGCCTACTAACTCTAGAATTCGATTAATAGGCTATAGACTTCTAGAACTTACTAGAACTACCTAGTAGAAAGCTAAAAATAGTAAGCTATTAGTATAGTACTTGTAATAGCGATTGTTATACAATACTAGACGCACGCTACCTATACTAACACTACTCTAATAGGTGCTTGCTAGAGCGCTAATAATACGCTCTAAGTATAGAGACTACTTCTAGTATTATAGAAAGTTTAACTATAAAGACGCTACGCTTAACTACTTATATAGTAGAGTAAAGACACTAGAGTATATAGTATTCTATAGAAGAGCTAAAACACACTTTAGAAAATAGCTTCTCTACCTAATAGTACTCCTCTATATAATATAGAAGAGTATAAACTACCTTGCTAAACTAATTAGTAAGCCTTATAAGTTTAAAACCTTTCTTAAGGTAACTAACTACTATAATAACCTAAAGAATAATTAAAACTTATTTTTTACTTAGACCTACTAAATTCCTTAGCATTATTTAGTAGGGAAACAGTAGCTAAAGCTGCTAACATACTATTACTTACACTTATTTTATTTGTACTTACTATTCTAACTCTATATACTCTCTTTCTATTCGCTCCTAATACGTAGCTAAGAGCTATAACAAATACATACTAAGGTATGCGTGCTATAGACTCTTTAGGCACTAAACTTAACTAGTAGAGTTTCTACCTACGATATGTATTTAAAGATCTAGACTAGGCGCTACGTAGTAGTGCTACAACACTATAAGCCTATAGCAGTGCCTACCTAAATACCCTCTAGAAGGCGTTAGATAGAGCGTTAAGCTACAATTAATTAATTAATTAAAGAAATTTCTTTTTAGTAGATTTTTAAGGCTATAATTAGTAGAAGCAAATCTATAGCAAATGTTTTCTTCTTAGCTTATCTCTAAATAGCATCTCTAAAATGTTAGCTATATTATTAATCTTTTTCTTAATAACGCTAGTTACCTCTATACCTATAGAACTATATTTAATCGTTAGATTATAGCTCTATTAAATAATTAGAGGTCTATTAGAAAATTATAAGTAATAAAGATACTCTCTCTAAGATTAGAAGCTACTCTAATATTAGGATTGTAAATGCTAGAAGTTACGTGCTATAGAACAAGAATATATTCTTTATTAAAATAGCCTACACTACCGCCTCTACACATGCTAACCTCGAAAATAATAAGGAAATTAGCTACTATACTTCTACGCTACTATAGATAGGTAGCTATATTATCTATCTTGCACACATGTTAGAGCTATAGGCCTAAGTAATAGTTTAACTATTACCTATTGCCTAATTAGGCCTAGCTTATATCTACCTAGCACTTACCTACTACTATATAGACCTATAGCTCCTCCGCTAATACGATTAATATAACTTTTCTATATTACCTCTATTAATAGGTTATAAGCCCTTAACTACTTATAAAGACTACGCTGCCTACCTAATTACTATAATTAACTATAGTAAATTAACACTTAACACTACGATTAGCCTCTTTAGCCTATTCTAACTTCCTCTCTTTTTCTTACAATTACTCTACTACCCCGCTAAGCAAGCTAATTAATAGCCTATTTACTAGCTTAATAACGCCTACATATAATAGCTACTACTAATTTTAAAATCGAAGTTCTTATAGGCAAGTAGAACTATACTACCTAGCTAATTAACGTTAAGGCTATTCTACGCTTAAGAAACTACTAGTAGTACGCCTATAGCGATAGAGTTGCTAAGATTCTAATTGCTATTACTAACTAGCTTGCCTTAACTACTACTACGCTTCTACCTAATTATACTATTCTTAAGACTTAGGCGCGCTAGGCGTAGGCTAAAAACACTATTATTACAGCTAACGTTATTACGCCTCTTATCTATTGCAACGTTAAGGCCAAGCTTAATAAGAATAACTTTAATAACGTATATAAGATAATAACTTATCTTAAGCGCCTCTATAAGCCCTCTACTAACACTAAGTTCTTTATACTTATCTAAGAGCTATTTAGCACTCGCTACGATTTTTTTCTATCTACTAAGGCCTACCTCTTCTATCTCTACTCTCTTAACAACTATATTACCTATATAAAGGTTAAGCTTACGCCTAAAAAGCGCGCTCTCCTTACTCTTATAATAACGTTGCCCTCTAAGTTTAAGCTGCTTATCTAGATATAAAGCCTCTAGCCTACTCTACTCTTATTTAAAGACGCCTCTACGTAGCTTATAGAGTACTATTATTGTATTACAAGCTATAACTCTATTACTATTAATATAAGCTACCTCTCTACTACTAGTATAACTCTTTACAAAGTTTATAGTAAGAAGCATAACGTAGAGATCTACTATATATACTCTAGCGCTAAGAAGCCTTACTCTATTAACTACTACAGAAACTTTACTCTAACTAGCGTCTCGAGTAGGCTAAGCGCGAGCGCAAGCCTTAGGCTAAGGCCTTCTTTATAGAGGCCTCTAGCTCTAACTACTCTAAGCACTACTACTAGGCCTATAAGGTTCTTTATAATACTATAACCTATATAGAAGGTGCTAAATACACTAGAACTACTTATAAATCTAACCTAAGAGTTCTACCTAGCTATTAAGCTCTACTCCTTTACCTTTGCCTTTAAGCGCTAACCGCCTTAAGCGCTACTAGCTACTAAGCTCTACTAATTACAATTCTAAATACCTCTTGTTTCTTCTCTTTTATCTATATTTGTTAGCGTACACTAAACGTTTTTAGATATAGGCATTGTTTAGAGGTTATATTAGAGCTATAGGCCTAAGTAATAGTTTAACTATTGCCTATTGCCTAATTAGGCCTAGCTTATGTCTACCTAGCACTTACCTACTACTATATAGACCTGTAGCTCCCCTACTAATATAATTAACATAACTTTTCTATATTACCTCTATTAACAACACACTTCTACTACACATCTACACGTACCTATATAGCTTTAAGAGTATAGAAAAAATAGATAGCTTAATGTAACTACTAACTTAGTTAATAAAGATGTAGTACCTACGTACGCAATGTTTCTTTATAGGTAGATAGAGGATATTATAGAGGTAACCTTCTAAACACAATTAGCTATAGTCTAGAATTGTATTATTAACGTACCTTTAAACTATCTCGAGCTTAGGCTTCTTTGTTAACAGTCTATATAGCACTAACGAATTTACTAATCTTGTAATAGAAAGAAGACACAGCGTTCTATAGAATATATTAGTAGTAGGCTATAAATCTATTGTTATGCAACTACTACTCTAGAATATTAACTAAGGTAATGCTTGCACTATACCTCTTCTCGCTCTCTACTTTAGTGTTGTAATAGTTAAGCTCTATAGTGTTAGTTTAGCTAACTATTATTAGAACGTAGCTCTACACTACTACGCTATACAACTAAAAAGGTACGTATAATTAGTAAACTACTAATTATAGTGTAGGATAGTATATATTGTTAGCTAGGCCTAATAACTATGTACATAGCACAGGTATTTATACTAGGTCTAAGAACTTTTTAATTACATCCTCTTACTACGTTATAGAGTTAGTAGAAAGATGTTTAAGAAATGCAATAAGTTTATTGTTTTAATCTATTATTCTAGTAACTATTAGCTGTCTATTTACTCTCGTATATAATAATTATTGTAGTTAATTTACTCTAGCTTTAAGATAGTTCTATAGAATATTAATAGAAGTTTCTAGAAAGCACATACTCTTTTAGCCTATCTCTTCTTACCTACGCATATACATAAGCAATATTATTTACTATACAATTTTTGCATTATAGTCTTTAACTATTGCATTAAATCTTGCGCCTACGATAGTTACTACACGCAATCGAATATTTTTTTTCGACTCGCTATTTTAACTACTTTAGTTTAACAACACTATCTATAAGTCTAGGAATAGGCACCTTAGGCGCTCTTTAGCTGTCTATACTAGCGAACAAAGAGATTAAACGTAGAGAAGAACTAGAAAAAACATTTTGTGTTAGAAGTATACTTTAGATTACTAAAGCTAATAAATTAAACTCTCTAACTAGCCTATTTTCTTATATTGTAATTAGATGCACTAAGCTGCTATAGCTGTGTTATAGTAATAATAGAAGAATTTAAGTATTATTATTGCATATTAATATATTGCCCGAGGCGGCTTTACTAGTTAGTTGCACAAGCTAGATGCTTGTCTTAGCAAGTATATTAGTTAGGATATATGCCTATAGCAATATAATAGGCTAAAGCCTAGTTAGTAGTTTCTTAATAGTATCTTAGTTACGTGCGTAGAACGCACTACCTATAGAATCTAAGTAGCCCTCTAAGCACCTAGAATTTGCACTAGCGTGCTAGTAGAAGAATATTCTAAGCCGCTACTCTCTAAACAACCTTTAGACTATAGCACTCTATAGTTCTCTTCTCTATTAAATATAACTTTAGTATACCTATGCAATAGCTCTCTAAGCGTAGCCTCTTATATAGATAGACGCTACTAATATAGGTAGTCTAGCGTAGATAAAAAGACGCTATTAAGATACTACTTAGTGTTAGCAAGGCTAATGTTAAGGCGAAAGATAGTAGTAGATAGACGCTACTAATACTAGTAGTATTAAGAGGATATAGAGATATAGTTAAGATACTTATTAGTGTTGTTAAGGCTAACGTTAAGGCGAAAAACAATAATAGAGAGACGCTATTAGAACGTAGCTCTATACTACTACGCTAGGCAACTAAAAAGGTACGTATAATTAGTAAACTACTAATTATAGTGTAGGATAGTATATATTGTTAGCTAGGCCTAACATCTTTTTGCATGCACGTAAGTTGTAGCTAGTCTCCCTGCACCTAGAGAAGTTAACAAACAAAACAACTAATATTTAAGGCGTAGATATTAATTAATTAGCTTATTTCTTAGGGTTGTAGTTTGTTTATTTAAGTTAATAAGACTAAAGAGCTAATTTTTAGTTAGTTAATTAATTGAATATTAATAGCCTTAAGGTTCTAAAGAGACGTTTCTATAATAATTCTATAGGCGGCTCTTTCTACGTTTCTATCGCAAACTCTTCTATAAGCTTCTTATTAGTATACTTTACTACTATTGTTATGCTTAGTGTTATAAAACCTACGCGAGTCTACTATTGCAAGCACACTAAAGTAGCTAGTAACTACGCGCTAATTTTCTACCTTTATAGCTTAAGTATATTGCTAGTTCCTGTAAAAACGCGCTTACAATTAGAGCTAGAGGCAGGTATAGTTAACACGTTAATTGCTAATTATAAAAGATATAGATACTTTAGCTTTAATAATAGCTAGTACTATATAGCTATTAGACTCTTCTTATATTAATTAGACGTCTATATAGGCTCTTTTAACTAGCTATTGTACTTATTCTCTACCTCTATTATATGCTTGCTATTCTTATCTAGTATAGCGTTAATAGCGTTGTTAAAGCTACTTATAGTAGGTTTTAGCGTAGAGGTTAATATTATAGTAGTAGCGGCTAGCTTATAGGTAGCCTAAACCTATAGAAACTTTGCGTGCATAGTGCTTAATTGTGTAGGTTTATTACGCTAGAAGAGCTTAAAGTATATTTTATATTGCGAATATAGTGCTGTAGCTACGTAGTAAATAAGACTTTAGAGAATCTTAGTAAAGTAATTGCTTGCTTTTTACCTCGCGGCTTATAGGTTAATTAGAATGTAATCTTTAGGCGCCTTAGATAGCTTGTAGTTAACTAATTTGTATAGCTAAAGGCGCACATCTAGCTTAGCTATTACACTCTTAAATACTAGGATAACCTTATAAAGTGCACTAAACTAGCTACACTTACTATAGCCTTAGAGGCAATCTATAGCAAACTTAAGCGGCTATAGTATTGCTATATACTTAGTAATTACCGCCTAGTTAGCCGCTATAAGGCTGTCTAACCTTATCTACTATAGTATATTAGGTAGCTTGTTTTCTCTAATAGCTACCTATTTATTAGCCTATTTAGTCTCGCGAATATAGTACGTAGCGTATGCGTTAATAGCTTGTTAGAGCTAAACTCCGCGCTTAAAGTAGTTATAATAGCTATTCTAACGTATAACATATAGCTTAATTAGCTTGCAAGTGCTACTGCTAGCGCCTATAGGCATGCTATTAACTACCTTGCGTTAGCAATCTTTAAAAATACTCTACTACTTTAGCGTATTAATGTAGTTAATAATATTAAGATACACGCTAAGCGAGTCTTCTTTCTACTACTTCTTTATATAAAATTCCTCTATCTCTATATTCTCTAGAGCGTTATTATATGCGTTAGCATCCCTTCTAAATATAATTATTTAGCTAATAAGGTTAAGTATATAGCAAGCGTAGTAGAGGTAGTAATTAGAGGTAGAGAAGTAGTATATTGTAGTAAGTTTATTAATAGTAGTGTTATTATTATAAGCGTTATTAAGCATAAAGTAGCTAAGTTTGCTATAATTAATACTAAAGGATTATAGGATTTTAGTTATAGCGTTAGCTATTGCCTTACTAGTGTAGGCACCTACTAGCTATAGTAGCGTAATAGGTAGGTTAACTATTGCGCTCTTACTATTAGTGTAGTAAGCAACTATAGAAAAGAAGCTACGTTTACTACCTTTTATTATCTACCTATTAAAGCTTATATGTACCTTACTCTTAGATTTAGCTAACGCGCGCACTACCTAAGGCTATAGCTAACTATACAATCTTATTATAAACACTAACACGCTATTATAAGACCTCTATAACGCCGCCTCTACCTCTAGATTAGCAAGCCTAATTATCTTGCGAAAAGCTAGCGTCTTAAACTTACAGAGAGGTCTATTATTATTAACTAGCTAGAGCGTAGCTACCTACTAAAATTCTTATACGTTAAAGTTTTCTATAGTCTTGTACGCCTCTAGGCTAAATTTAACACTACTTAGAGCTGCCTAACGTAGTAATTATTATCTATGTTTATAGAGAGGTTTGCTTAGAATTAGACTATCTTTGCTAAGCTAATAACTAGGTTTATTAAGCTAGAGGTGCCTATTAGCGGTAGTAGTTAACTTTGTTACGCGGTGTACACTATTAGGCAGCTTATAAGTATAATAGTACTTGTATACAAAGTATAACTTATCTAGATAGTAAGTACTCTTCTTCTAGACACGCTAGCCGTGTTAAAAAATCTAGCTTGCCTTGCCTTGTAGAGTGCTTAGCGGCGCGACAAACCTCTTTAATCGCGACTAATTAACGCTCTTAAAGTCGCAAAAATTAACATTTACAGCGCTATCCTCCTCTACTAAAGCCTTAGTAGTAGCGCTAGAGAAAGCTAACAGCTATATAATAGAGTTCTCTAGCTTATTAAATATTAATTGCGACTTCTAGGCTAGCTTATTAGCGAGCTAAGAGGCTTGTAAGGCAACTAAAATAGGTAGTAGTAATACCCGCTAAGAGCGCTTCTTAGGTTGTTATACAGGCTTGCATAGCAGTTTAATAGTCTATGTAGGCGGCTTAAACGCTTGTATAGGCAGCTTAATAGCTTGTGTAGGTAGCTCTATAGCTTGTGTAGGTAGTTCTATAGGTAGATCTAGCGTACTTTCTAGTAGCTCTATTAGCTAGGTTAGCTAACTACTATTACCTAATAGCGCCTTAAGCGTAGGTTTGCGCGTACGTTGTGCTCGCTTAAAGAGAGTATTAGGTTCTTTAGCAGCCTTAGGCTTGCGTTTTACTAGTATAGAGGGCATAGATAAGGCTAAACGTAAGCTAGAGCCGCGAGAAAGTAAGGCGTTGTTAAATATAATAAGCCTAAGGTTAGTAGCACTAGGAATAGAATATGTGCGAATCGTGTTATATATTATGCTATAGAAACTAAGATCTATATCTCTGCTAGCTAACGTTGTAGGCGCTAAGCCTCGTACGTACTAGCCTAGAGTAAGTAAGAGATAGGATAGAACCTAGGTTATATAACTTGCATGCGAGTAGGCTTAGTAAGCAAGATCTAACACTAAGAATTCGTTGTTGAGTAGCTATCCCCAAGGCCTCCCATAGGTATCCCCCTCCCTCGCTTACTATCAAACAACACCAATCCTATTAACATTTTGTTCTTAAGATTGGTTAATTGATTAACAGAAATACAGTAGCTAACTGTTGGTTGATTAGTTGGCTCCAAATCAAACAAATCAATCAACAATATTGATGAGATATTGATTACTGACAACCTTGCCTGCACCTCGTGCAGCGCGCCAGAGCCTGGCGGCTGAGTGTCACGAGACGCTACGAGCACGTGTTAAGAGCTTACTAGAAGCGTTAATTGTAGCTACGTACGATATCAAGTGTAATACAAGACGTTGCGTAAGGAACAGAGTAGAATGCAAAGGCGGTGAAAAGATATAGCTAGGGGCCGTGCGCGGCGCTCGGGCCTTCGCTAGCTGATTCTACAGATTTCGGGTCACCACCCGAAATCTGTGCGTTCAGGTGTCAGGGGAACCACGGTGGTTACGGTGACACTGAGGCCTAATCGCTCTCCTTCTTAACGCTCTTCACGAGCAAACTGCTAATTAGCCCCACGTTAAGCAAGTATATTCTCTCTATCTCCCTTTGTTAGGACTCTACGCTTCTAGAGTCGCTTTTTTATGTGTAAGGGGCTACGCTCAGGGAGCTATCGCACAGGTATAATGAAGTTGTATTTGATAGAGAAGAGAACTACAGGATGCTATGGTCTGAAGGTTGTTTGGGGAGCGGCAGCTTGGAATATCCTTCTGCCGACACGCTAGTGCAGATTCCGGGTGCTCAGGGGGCCACCCGGAATCTGTGGACAGTGCGTCCTACGCACGTGACCGAGATACCATCGAGGAACCAGCTAACTGGGCTTCAGCCCATCACATGCGCCCTTGACTCCTCTTCTCCTCGTCTCCGACCTCGGTCCTTCCGTCGGCCCGACTACCGCTAGATATTCGGCCCGTCTTGTATTCTATATTGATAGCCACGTAGCTCAGAGTTTACCTCTATCGAATACAACTTGATTATATTGGTGTGATAGCTCCTTGAGCCTAGCCCCTTACATATATACCTCAGATTTGGGCTATACTCTATTATCCTACAGGCTCTCTATAGTGAGGTGGCTACGCCTGTTACTGTGAATAGAGACTTTGCCGTCTCTGTTAATTCATCCTGCAATAGCGTAGTGCAATGTTACAAGGTAACAAGGAGTATCTTTCCTTGACGCAGGTCGCATGGTAAGAGACCATCGGGCGTCCACGTCAAAAGGTAATGATCGCTGCGGGGCAGGGATCACGTGACAATGGCATCCCGCCAAGGCGTGGCCTCCGGGAGGCCAGTGCATGAAGGGAAGCCAGCGTCCTCCCTAACCTCCCGCCTAGAAGGGAAGCCCGGGAGGACAGGACCAAAGGCAATGGATATACGAATGGGTTGGATTTCATTATTACATTCGTTGTGGTCAACTCTCAATAGTTCATCTCTTACACAGATTGTCAACTAGTTATTCTATCGCACATAGAATTGGATTTGTCTTTCACTTGGTTAATCCACGATAACTCCTTTCCACACGAATCGCCAGACAAAACCACACGGCTTACCGCGTTCAGTTACCTCGCCCTAACCCGGACCGAGACTAGAGAAGTATAGCCTAACCCCGTGTAACATGCAACTACAAATAGGGCCCAGCCTGGCGTTATATAGCCTAGTCTAGTTAGGTTAGAATTGCTGTACGTTTTTTTGGGTTCGAAACAAGCCTAGGACGTCTCTTTTTGCCTTTATATTGGCTACAAGCGACAGCAATAATAGTTACAACACTAGACAATCGTTTGTATAGACTTTTTTTGGCCTCACGCGCGATCCCCAGCTTGCCCAGCTAAAATCCGATAACCCCGGGCCGTATACCGTACCCATCCGTACTACGGTTACGGTACGGGCAGAGAAGTCAACAAACAAAACAACCAATATTTAAGGCGTAGATGTTAATTGATTAGCTCATTTCTTAGGGTTGCAGTTTGTTTGTTTGAGTTAATAAGACTAAAGAGCCAATTTTTGGTTGGTTGATTGATTGAATATTGATAGCCTTAAGGTTCTAAAGGGACGTTTCTATAACAATTCTGCAGGCGGCTCTTCCCACGTTCCTATCGCAAACTCTTCTGTGAGCTCCTCGTCAGTATGCTTTGCTGCTGTTGTCGTGCTTAGTGTTGTAAAACCTGCGCGAGTCCACCGTTGCAAGCACACTAAAGCAGCTAGTAACTGCGCGCCAATTTTCCGCCTTTGTGGCTCAAGTATATCGCCAGTTCCCGCAAAAACGCGCTCACAATCAGAGCTGGAGGCGGGTATAGTCAACACGTCGATCGCCAATCGTGAAAGATGTGGATACTTCGGCTTCAACGATAGCCAGTACTGTACAGCTGTTGGACCCTCCTTGTGTTAATTAGACGTCCACATAGGCTCTTTTAACTAGCTATCGTACTCATCCTCCACCTCCATTGTATGCTCGCCGTCCTCATCTAGTATAGCGTCGATAGCGTCGTCAAAGCTGCTTATGGTAGGTTTTGGCGCAGGGGTTGATGTCGTGGCAGCAGCGGCTGGCTTATAGGCAGCCCAAACCCGCAGAAACTTCGCGTGCGCGGTGCTCAATTGTGTAGGTTTGTTGCGCCAGAAGAGCTTAAAGTATGTTTTATATCGCGGATGTAGTGCCGTAGCTGCGTAGTAAATGGGACTTTAGAGGATCTTAGTGAAGTAATTGCTCGCTTTTCGCCTCGCGGCTCGCAGGTTAATTGGGATGTGATCTTCGGGCGCCTTAGATAGCTCGTGGTTAACCGATTCGTATGGCTGAAGGCGCACATCCAGCTCAGCTATCACACTCTCAAATACTGGGATAACCTCGTAGAGTGCACCAAACCGGCCACACTTGCCGCGGCCTTGGAGGCGATCTGTAGCAAACTTGAGCGGCTGCAGTATCGCCATGTACTCAGTAATTACCGCCCAGTCAGCCGCCGTGAGGCCGTCTGACCTCATCCACCGCGGCACATTAGGCAGCTTGTTTCCTCTAATAGCTGCCTGTTCGTTAGCCTGTTTAGTCTCGCGAATGTGGTACGTGGCGTATGCGTTAATAGCTTGTTAGAGCTAAACTCCGCGCTTAAAGCAGTCGTAATAGCTGTTCCAACGTGTAACACATAGCTTAATTGGCTCGCGAGTGCCGCCGCTAGCGCCTATAGGCATGCTGTTAACTGCCTCGCGTTGGCAATCTTTAAAAATACTCTACTGCTTCGGCGTGTTAATGTAGTTAATAATATCAAGATACACGCCAAGCGGGCCTTCTTTCTGCTACTCCTTTATGTAAAATTCCTCTATCTCTGTGTTCTCTAGGGCGTTGTTATATGCGTTAGCATCCCTCCTAAACATAATCGTTTGGCTAACAAGGTTGAGTATGTGGCAAGCGCAGCGGAGGCGGCGATTGGAGGCAGAGAAGTGGTACATCGCGGCGAGTTTGTTGACAGCGGTGTCGTTGTTGTAAGCGTTATCGAGCACAAAGTAGCCGAGTTTGCTGCGATTAATGCTAAAGGATTGCAGGATTTTGGTTACAGCGTTAGCTATCGCCTCACCAGTGTGGGCACCCACTAGCTACGGCAGCGCGATGGGTAGGTTAACTATCGCGCCCTTACTGTTGGCGTAGTGAGCAACTACAGAAAAGAAGCCACGTTTGCCGCCTTTTGTCGTCCACCTATTAAAGCTTATATGTACCTTGCTCTTAGATTTAGCTAACGCGCGCACCACCTAAGGCCGTAGCCAACTGTACAACCTCATTACGAACGCTAACACGCTGTTATAAGACCTCTATAACGCCGCCTCTGCCTCTAGATTAGCAAGCCTGATTATCTTGCGAAAAGCCGGCGTCTCAAACTCGCGGAGAGGTCTGTTGTTGTCGACCAGCCAGAGCGCAGCTGCCTACTAAAATTCTTGTACGTCAAAGTTTCCTATAGTCTTGTACGCCTCTAGGCTAAATTTGACACCGCTTAGAGCTGCCTAACGCAGTAATTGTTGTCCATGTTTGCGGAGAGGTTTGCTTAGGATTAGAC
>ML975463.1:22448-35432 GCA_010015605.1 Decorospora gaudefroyi
AACGCGCGCACCACCTAAGGCCGTAGCCAACTGTACAACCTCATCACGAACGCTAACACGCTGTTATAAGACCTCCATAACGCCGCCTCTGCCTCTAGATTAGCAAGCCTGATTATCTTGCGAAAAGCCGGCGTCTCAAACTCGCGGAGAGGTCTGTTGTTGTCGACTAGCTAGAGCGCAGCTGCCTACTAAAATTCTTGTACGTTAAAGTTTCCTATAGTCTTGTACGCCTCTAGGCTAAATTTGACACCGCTTAGAGCTGCCTAACGCAGTAATTGTTGTCCATGTTTGCGGAGAGGTTTGCTTAGGATTAGACCGTCTTTGCTAAGCTAATGACTAGGTTTATTAAGCTAGAGGTGCCTGTTAGCAGTAGTGGTTGACTTTGTTACGCGGTGTACACTATTAGGCAGCTTATGAGTATGACAGTACTTGCACACAAAGTACAACTCATCTAGATAGTAAGTACCCTTCTTCTAGACACGCTAGCCGTGTTGAAAAATCTAGCTTGCCTTGCCTCGTGGAGTGCTTAGCGGCGCGACAAACCCCTTTAATCGCGACTAATTAACGCCCTTAAAGTCGCGAAAATTAACATTTATAGCGCTATCCTCCTCCACTAAAGCCTTAGTGGCAGCGCTAGAGAAAGCTAACGGCTGTACAATAGAGTCCTCTAGCTTATTAAACATTAACTGCGACTCCCAGGCTGGCTTATTAGCGAGCTAAGAGGCTTGTGAGGCAACTAAAATAGGCAGTGGTAATGCCCGCTAAGGGCGCTTCTCGGGTTGTTGTACAGGCTTGCATAGCGGTTTAATAGTCCGTGTAGGCGGCTCGAACGCTTATATGGGCAGCTCGATAGCTTGTGTAGGCGGCTCTATAGCTTGTGTGGGCGGTTCTGTAGGCGGATCTAGCGTACTTTCTAGTAGCTCTATCAGCTAGGTTAGCTAACTGCCATTACCTAACAGCGCCTTAAGCGTAGGTTTGCGCGTACGTTATGCTCGCTTAAAGGGAGTATTAGGTTCTTTGGCAGCCTCGGGCTTGCGTTTTGCTAGTATAGAGGGCATAGATAAGGCTAAACGTAAGCCGGAGCCGCGAGAAAGTAAGGCGTTGTTGAATATAATAAGCCTAAGGTCAGTAGCACTAGGAATAGGACATGTGCGAATCGTGTTGTGTATTGTGCTACAGGAACTAAGATCTATATCTCTACCGGCTAACGTTGTGGGCGCTAAGCCTCGTACGTACTAGCCTAGAGTGAGTGAGAGATAGGATGGAACCTGGGTCATATAACTTGCATGCGAGTAGGCTTAGTAAGCAAGATCTAACACTAAGAATTCGTCGTTGAGCAGCTATCCCCGAGGCCTCCCATAGGTATCCCCCTCCCTCGCTTACTATCAAACAACACTAATCCTATCAACATTTTGTTCTTAAGATTGGTTGATTGATTAACAGAAATACAGTAGCTAACTATTGGTTGATTGGTTGGCTCCGAATCAAACAAATCAATCAACAATATTGATGAGATATTGATTACTGACAACCTTGGGTACGGGCCAATAGGAGCTCCTGTACGTACGGCTTACTGTACGTCGTATCCCGTACCGTACCCAAACGTACTACTGGACGTTGGAAACGCTGCTCCTCCTCCATCCCCAACGTCCCCGCCACAACCGTACCCCTCCACCAGCCCCCCTCCGACACCCAGCCCGCCACCAGCCCACCCCACTACCCCGGCTTCACCCACTGGACCAAACCAACATATACCCACGCCACAAACCCCTCCTACTGGGCGCAAGAAGCCGTCAACCTCGCCGCCCTCCCCGGCCCCACAGCCCACCCAACCCTCCTTTTGTACATCTACGGCCCAACAACGCACCACATCGCCTCACTCCTCTCGTCCTACCCCTCACCCTCTTCCTCCCCAGCAGCCCTCGCCCTCCTCCAACCCTTCTTTCACCCGTACTACTCCCGGCTCCCGAATTACTCACCCACCGACCCGTCCCACCAACATGTCGCCGTGCTAGCCATCGTCTGGGCGAACGATGAACTCGCTGGGTACGGCAGCTATGCGAATTTTCAGACGGGGTTGGAGAGGGACGGGGAGGATGTGGAGGTTATGCGGAGGGGGTTACCGGAAAGGGGTGTTTGGCTTGCGGGGGAGCATACGGCGCCTTTTGTGGCGCTGGGTACTGTTACGGGGGCTTGGTGGGCGGGAGAGGGCGCGGGGAGGAGGATTGCTAGGGTTTATGGGGTTGATGGGAAGGCGGAGAAGGGGGAGGGGAAGGAGATTGGTGAGGGTAGCAAGGTGTAAGAGGGGAGGATGGAGAGGCGCTGGTGCTTTGCATTTTCTGGCATCACGGTAGAGTTTCGCTATTTGGTGGAGTGTTAAGAGTCATGTAGTTTATATCGCTAGACGCATACAATGGATATCTTCATGGGGAAAGCCAGGAATCACATGTCAATACAGATACCGTAGAAGCCCACAGCGCTTCACGATCGGTCATCTCTCAGCTGGGTTCCTGTTGTGAACGGTCCGTAGGCACTGTATTCCAGCTACCTAACTCAGATGCTATTTACAGTCGAGATGAAGAGAAGAAGAGGAAAGTGGGTGGCCATCCCGCTTTGTTTGGGTTGGCGCACGGCCCGCGGGCTGCTGGGGGAAGGAGTGATAGAAGGAAGGAAGCGACTAGGCCGCTGGCCTAGTCATGTGACCTCGGGCTCAGCCCGTTACATTACCCCCCTCCTTTCCTCTTAGCGCGTAGTTTGGTCTATTTTTTCCAAGCGTCCGTCTTAAGTACGTTACTTATAGGCTCCTAGGTAGGCTTAGCATAGTCCACCTATTTCACGTGTGCTTCTTTAAATCCTTTCCTTCCTTGCTTTGTTGTCCTTTTGTCCAGAATTCGTTTAACAAGCCAGACTTCTTCTCTATCCGCTAGTATAGGGCCTAGCTGTGTGTCTCTAATTTTCTAAGATAGAAGAGGATCGTTTAGTGCATGTTGTAGTAAGTCGACGTGAAAGACTAGGTGTATTTTTCCTAGCACATCAAGTTAATAAGAGTAAGAGTTCACTTACTATACTACTTAGTACTTTCTATGCAGCTAGTCTAGTTTTGTCAAGCGTAATGGCTTGGGATGAATCATGTCGATTAGTCTATCTGTCGCGAACGGCAGCCTATATGAGGCTTGCCGGCTAAGAGCAAACAGATGGAACAAAGATGGGATGGAACAATAGGGCAAACAGCAATCAGCTGTACAGACCAGAAGCTTCCCGGTTCCTCACCGGAGCTCCGGCTAACACACCCCCTGAACCATGTGAAAAACCCATCAAACAATAAACTCTGCGGCTGTTGGCGGCATTCTAGTGCGCTATGCCCGGAGTACTTTTACCATGTTAATCAGCTGCAAAAATTTCGTGTGAAGGAGCCTGTCGAGAGGCTTTGTTAGACCATCTGCCGGCATATCTGTGCCGGGGCAGTGGCTAAGCGTCACGTGTCCTTCCTTGTATTGGTGCGTCGTGTATTTGTAGTAGACGTCGATGTGCTTCGTGCGTTCGTAGTAACCATCTTTCCGGATCATGTTAAGAGCCGGCTCGTTATCCGTTCAAAGATGGAACAGACGGAGGTCGTGACCAATATATCTGAGTTGGCCGAGTAAGCGTTGTAGCCAGGAGATTTCCTTAGCCGCGTACGTTATGGCAATGTACTTAGATTCAGTCGATAAGAGGGTGACTAGTCTCTGCCGGTAGGACTTGAAAGATACGACACCGCCGGCCATAAATATAACGTAGCCAGCAGTTAATTTACGTTCTGTATTGTCCCTATAGGCGGAGTCGCTGTAGGCAGCGAGGCCTAGCGTATGGTTAGGATTTTTGATATCAGCGTCCTTGCGGTTTCCGCGATACTCAAGGCCGAGGTTAGCGGTTCCCTTATAGTACTGGAGCATATGCTTTAGCATAGATAACTGTTCTTCTGTTGGGTTAGTGGCGAAGCGAGCTATAAAGTTGACGTGCTAGGCTAGGTCGGGCCGGATAATCGAGGTAGGATAGAGCAATTTGGCTACTAGAGACTAGTATTGCTTTACTGTACCCAGGTCCGCCTTGTCAGTAGGATCACGTCTCTCCAGTTTTAGTACCGAAATCGGAAGTGGCGTGTAGGAGATGGGAGCGTCATTAAGGTAATACTTAGTAACTAGTCTCTCTACGTACGCCTCCATACTTAGCTTGATCGATCGTTCGGATCGGTTTCTAACTACTCGGATCCCTAGGTAATAGCCAATTAGGCCGAGGTCGCGAGCTTTGTATCGCTTAAGGAGTTTCTCCTTTAGGATCTCCATTAATTTCCTGTTCTTAGTGATGAGTACGAGATCGTCAACGTACACAACGATAATCTTCTTCGTAACCGGATGGATGAAGACGCATGGGTCTGCTTTAATAGGCTTGAAGCTTAACTCTTTTAGCGAGTCTTTTAAGTTGTTGTACCACATTAGGGCTAACTAGCGGAGGCCGTACATCCCGCGGTTTAGGCGGACGACGTTCTTGGCTCCTTTGCAGCCGGGTAGCAGTTTTAGTAGTATAACGTCTGCTAGATTGAGCATAGAGTTAAGATACGCTGTAATTATGTTAACAGCGTCACACTCTAAGTCGTAGTAGGCGACAAGAGCAAAGATGATCCTAAGTGAGGTTATCCGGACGACGTAGGAGTATACCTCTTAGTACCAAATTGACTCCTTTTGTTGATTACCGCAGACTACCATTCTGGCTTTGTCTTTTACGTAATGGCCTTCAGCGTCTCCTTTGAAAGCCTATACCCATTAAGTGGGTAGTATCTCGTTGCTGGCTATTTCCTCGGCCGTTGCTAGGCGGAATGTATCGATTTCCGTGAGAGCATTATACTCATCACTTATAGCCGCTTGCAGTTAGGGTCTTCGAGGGTGGTTTAGGAATTCTCGGTAGTTGCGTGGCTCTGGCGGCAAGCTAGATAGCTTTAAGCCCACAGTCGGCTTAATGAGAGCTAACGCGAGGCAACGGTCAAATGTTGTTAATGTAAAGTAAGCTCTAGCACCTGATTTCTAGCGGGTACGCTTTCCTTTAATTATCTGCGCCGGGTCGATGTCAGCACTGATTTCCTGTCGGCGCGGAGCGCGGTTGTTACCACGCGTAGGCGGGAGGTTATCGGGTTGTAGTCCATCGAAGCCATGGCCGCCGCTAGCTTCGGGTAGTTGAAAAGCATCCCCATCGTAAGCCTCCTCCTTAGCTACCTCCTCTACCGTTAGCGGTGGAGGTGCTTGAGTGCCGGCTTGTCTTATTTCTTGGACGATGGGTGCGATCGGAGCTTGGCCGCGCAGGGTGTCTTCCGCTTCTAATCCTTGCTCTGTATTGATAGGAGGTAGCAGAGTAGTCTTACCTTGTTCGCCATACTTGGCAAACTTGACTGAGGCAGTAGTGATGACCTTGTCTGTTTCCGGGATTCACATCTCGTAGATTCCTTCTCCTTTCATACTAACTAGGTGTCCACGCTGTGCACAAGGGGCGAATTTGTCGCCTTTTACGCGTTTTGGAGGTGGGATAAACATATAGCTGGGGTGGCCAAAAGCCTGAGCTTTGGCGATGTTCGGGACGGGGTTCGCGTAGCCTACATCTCGGTTCCAGGACTCCATTGGAGTGATCTTTCCTGGTAGTGTACTGTTGGAGATGAGGTTGTGTAGCCGAGCCACGTATTGGGCACAGTACGGCCATAGCCTTATAGGCAGGCTGGAGGCGATCATGGAGGCTCTGATTCGGTCTTCCGTTATGCTATTGGCTCGCTCGGCTACGCCGTTGCGAGAGGCATCGTGCGGTGGTGAAGTCATTAACGTGATTCCTTGGGAGTTGAAATACTCCCGGTTTCAGGCTTGTATAAGCTCCTTCGCGTTGTCACAAAATATTTCGACAATTGTGACTCCTAGGGCTTTCATTTGCTGGCACCATGTAATCACCTCTAAGCCGAGCACCGCTTTGGAGTCGGAGGTGGCTACCTACTGGCGTCGGGATTTACCCGCAGTCTTGACTGTAATGTATTTCTCGCCTTTCACCCCCTGAATCGTGAGAGGGCCAATGAGGTCGATATGAACACGTCCGAGGGCGGTAAGCGGAGGAGTTTGCTGTACCCGGGAGTAGTGTTGTTTCGATTTAGCCTTTTTGCAAGGGTTACAGTCGGGCATGGAAGAGGTTGTTAGCTCCATCCCATGTACGACTTTGGACGTCTGCTTTACGGCTTCGAGGTTGGCGTGTCCTAAAATATGGTGCCAATGCGCTGCTGGCCGTGCGGCTAGGGGTTTATCAGTTGATGATTGGTAAGCGACAAGTGAGGCGTAAGCCAGAGCGGCTGGTGCGTCCTTAGGGTGATCGACTACTAGGAAGTTAGGTATCCCATCTATCTCGGGTAAGTACACAAGTTCCTTTTCCGTCTCACTTCTTATTAGCATGTCCTTCCTGGAGTGATAGTACACCCCTCCACGCTTAAATGGCCACTGGCAAATAACGTTAGTTGCAAAATCAGGGCAGTAGAGTACATCCCGTAGGTGTATTAGCTCTGTTATTCCATCTGACTTGACCACGTTAATCGCTACAGTGCCAACTCCTGCGTTTAGGGTAGAGCCGGTCAAGCCGCGTATCGTGCTAGAGTTTACTGGTTAGTAGTCAATGAATTTGGCTTTACTGTTAAAGACGTAGCGATTAGCTGCCGTGTCGTAGCAATAGCGATTCTAGTAGTCCTTGTCTTTAACTGCTTTCTCAAGGATTGCGGGAGAGACGTTGGCGATTGTATGAAATACGTGATTGCCGTATGTCTTCGCCTTATCCTTAGCAATAGTGACGTTGGTCCGGTTGTCGTTCTTGTTTTTCCGCTCGGCTGCCGCTTTCTTGACGCTCTTAGGCCTCCTATCCGTCCAATCCTTGGGGCGGAGTTCTAGGTGAGCGTACTAGCAAGCTTCGTTAGGGCCAGCGTGGCTGCGGTCGCAGTAATCGCAATGAGCGAATTTTGATTTCTTCGGGGTTGTTGCCCTTGCCAGGGTGGTGGCTGAACCGGGAGCCGGTTGTGCCGCGGGAATGGGCTTGTTCTGAGATTTGAGTCGTGCGAGCACCCGAGCTTCCTCCTCTTTCTTCGCAAGTGTCAAGAAGGTGTTTACTGGCTCACTGTTCGTGTGTCAGATATGATCCTCAAGGGAGGCGATTAACGCGTCGAGTGTCCATCTTGCTGCCGCGTCTCTTCGGAGTTCGTTGTTTCATGCTTCTACCTAGTCCGGAATTACAGCTTCAAGTCCCTGGAGGAAATGAATCACTATAAGTTCGTCTACCGCGTTCGTGTTGGGTGTTTGCAAGGTTGTCAGTAATCAATATCTCATCAATATTGTTGATTAATTTGTTTGATTCAGAGCCAACCAATCAACCAACAGTTAGCTACTGTATTTCTGTCAATCAATCAACCAATCTTAAGAACAAAATGTTGATAGGATTAGTGTTATTTAATAGTAAGCGAGGGAGGGGGATACCTAGGGGAGGCCTTAGGGATAGCTGCTCAACAACAAATTCTTAGTGTTAGATCTTGCTTACTAAGCCTACTCGCATGCAAGTTATATAACCCAGGTTCCATCCCATCTCTTACTCACTCTAGGCTAGTACGTACAAGGCTTAGCGCCCACAACGTTAGCTAGCAGAGATATAGATCTTAGTTCCTATAGCACAATACACAACACAATTTGCACATGTTCTATTCCTAGTGCTACTAACCTTAGGCTTATTATATTTAACAACGCCTTACTTTCTCGCAGCTCTAGCTTACGTTTAGCCTTATCTATACCCTCTATACTAGCAAAACGCAAGCCTAAGGCTACTAAAGAACCTAATACTCTCTTTAAGCAAGCACAACGTACGCGCAAACCTACGCTTAAGGCGCTGTTAGGTAATAGTAGTTAGCTAACCTAGCTAATAGAGCTACTAGAAAGTACGCTAGATCTACCTACAAAACTACCTACATAAGCTATAGAGCCGCCTACACAAGCTATTAAGCTGCCTATACAAGCGTTTAAGCTGCCTACATAGACTATTAAACTGCTATGCAAGCCTATACAACAACCTAAGAAGCGCCCTTAGCGGGCATTACTACTACCTATTTTAGTTGCCTTATAAGCCTCTTAGCTTACTAATAAGCTAGCCTAGGAGTTGCAGTTAATATTTAATAAGCTAGAGAACTCTATTGTACAGCTATTAGCTTTCTCTAGCGCTACTACTAAGGCTTTAGTAGAGGAGGATAGCGCTATAAATGTTAATTTTCGCGACTTTAAGAGCGTTAATTAGTCGCGATTAAAGGGGTTTGTCGCGCCGCTAAGCACTCTATAAGGCAAGGCAAGCTAGATTTTTTAATATAGCTAGCGTGTCTAGAAGAAGAGTACTTACTATCTAGATAAGTTATACTTTGTGTACAAGTACTATTATACTTATAAGCTGCCTAATAGTGTACACCGCGTAATAAAGTTAACTACTACTACTAATAGGCACCTCTAGCTTAATAAACCTAGTTATTAGCTTAGTAAAGATAGTCTAATTCTAAGCAAACCTCTCCGCAAATATAGACAACAATTACTACGTTAGGTAGCTCTAAGCAGTGTTAAATTTAGCCTAGAGGCGTATAAGACTATAGAAAACTTTAACGTACAAGAATTTTAGTAGGTAGCTACGCTCTAGCTAGTTAATAACAATAGACCTCTCTACAAGTTTAAGACGCTAGCTTTTCGCAAGATAATTAGGCTTACTAATCTAGAGGTAGAGGCAGCGTTATAGAGGTCTTATAATAGCGTGTTAGCGTTTATAATAAGGTTATATAGTTGGCTATAGCCTTAGGTAGTGCGCGCGTTAGCTAAATCTAAGAGTAAGGTATATATAAGCTTTAATAGGTAGATAATAAAAGGTAGTAAATATAGCTTCTTTTCTATAGTTGCTTACTACGCTAATAGTAAGAGCGCGATAGTTAACCTACCTATTGCGCTACCGCAGCTAGTAGGTGCCTACACTAGTAAGGCGATAGCTAACGCTATAACTAAAATCCTATAATTCTTTAGTATTAATTATAGCAAACTTAGCTACTTTGTGCTTAATAACGCTTATAACAATAACACCGCTATTAATAAACTTACTACAATATACTACTTCTCTACCTCTAATTGCTGCCTCCGCTACGCTTACTATATACTTAACCTTATTAGCTAAACAATTATGTTTAGAAGGGATGCTAACGCATATAATAACGCTCTAGAGAATATAGAGATAGAGGAATTTTATATAAAGAAGTAGTAGAAAGAAGGCCTACTTAGCGTGTATCTTAATATTATTAACTACATTAATACACTAAAGTAGTAGAGTATTTTTAAAGATTGCTAACGCAAGGTAGTTAATAGCATGCCTATAGGCGCTAGTAGTAGCACTTGCAAGCTAATTAAGCTATGTGTTACACGTTAGAATAGCTATTACAACTACTTTAAGCGTAGAGTTTAGCTCTAACAAGCTATTAACGCATACGCTACGTACTATATTTGCGAGACTAAACAGGCTAATAAATAGGTAGCTATTAGAGGAAATAAGCTACCTAATATACTATAGTAGATAAGGTTAGACAGCCTTATAGCGGCTAACTAGGTAGTAATTACTAAGTATATAGCAATACTATAGCTACTTAAGTTTGCTATAGATTGCCTCTAAGGCTGTAGCAAGTGTAGCTAGTTTAGTGCACTCTATAAGGTTATTCTAGTATTTAAGAGTGTAATAGCTAAGCTAGATATACGCCTTTAGCTATACAAATTAGTTAACTACAAGCTATCTAAGGCGCCTAAAGATTATATTCTAATTAACCTATAAGCCGCGAGGCGAAAAGCAAGCAATTACTTTACTAAGATCCTCTAAAGTCCTATTTACTACGCAGCTACGGCACTACATCCGCAATATAAAATATACTTTAAGCTCTTCTAGCGCAACAAACCTACACAATTAAGCACTACGCACGCAAAGTTTCTATAGGTTTAAGCTGCCTATAAGCTAGCTACTACTACTATAATATTAACCTCTGCGCTAAAACCTACTATAAGCAGCTTTAATAACGCTATTAACGCTATACTAGATAAGGATAGCAAGCATATAATAGAGGTAGAGAATAAGTACAATAGCTAGTTAAAAGAGTCTATATAGACGTCTAATTAACACAAGAAGAGTCTAATAGCTATATAGTACTAGCTATTATTAAAGCTAAAGTATTCTATCTTTTATAATTAGCGATCGACGTGTTAACTATACCTGCCTCTAGCTCTAATTGTAAGCGCTTTTTTACGGGAACTAGCAATATACTTAAGCTATAAAGGTAGAAAATTAGCGCGCAGTTACTAGCTGCTTTAGTGTGCTTGCAATAGTAGACTCGCGTAGGTTTTACAACACTAAGCATAACAATAGTAGCAAAGCATACTAATAAGAAGCTTATAGAAGAGTTTGCGATAGAAACGTAGAAAGAACCGCCTACAGAATTATTATAGAAACGTCTCTTTAGAACCTTAAGGCTATTAATATTCAATTAATTAACTAACTAAAAATTAGCTCTTTAGTCTTATTAACTTAAACAAATAAACTACAACCCTAAGAAATAAGCTAATTAATTAATATCTACGCCTTAAATATTAGTTGTTTTGTTTATTAACTTCTCTAGGTGTTTGGCTATTAGAATTTCTCTATCTAAAGAAGATCTCTTAGAAGTTTAGATTAATAAGAGCCTTGCAGAACTTGCTAACATAAGCTTAGATAGTCTTGCAATTGTCTACTTAGAGTGTAACAAAGTTGTGCTATGCAATAGCTCTATTAGTATAGATAGTGTTACTATTAAGACCTTTTAGAACGTTGTACATCGCGGCTACTATAGCCTTGTGCTAGACCTAAGGTTTAGTTAATTTGTAGATTAAGAATAGTATCGAGTTTTAGAGGCGGGCGTTATAGAATACCTAGTAGTTATACGCCTATTCGTTCTTCTTCTTCTAGATACGTGCCTTATTGTTGTAGTACTTAAGTAAGGCGTTAACTCGTAATACACAGTTATACTTAGTCTTCTTCTACGTCTTAGTTGTAGTTTCTTCGAGAACTATAGAGTTAGTTTACTTATATGTTTTTACCTCGTAGGTGTTGCTAAGCAGGTTAAACTTAGAGCACTTTAAACCTTTAAGAATAAGTAAAGCTCTATTAGATAACGCGTAATTTAAAAGTTACTTATTCTAGTTCTTTTAGTTTTTTCTATTAGCGGAAAGCCTAATAGAGATTGCTATTAAAGATACTTAGGATAAAGCGTTCGTAGCTATGTCGAATAGTCTAGTTCTAGAAGATTAATTACGTGCTAGGTTTAGAGCGCTTTTAGTGTTACTTCCGCTGTCTTAGCTATAGAGTGTAGCAAAACTTTACAAGCGTAAGCGGATAAGAGCTTAATAACCTATTAAGCGTAATAGCTTAGAATAAATTATATTAATTAGTCTATCTATTGCGAATAGCAGCCTATATAAGGCTTGCCGGCTAAGAGTAAATAGATAGAACAAAGATAGGATAAAATAATAGAGTAAATAGCAATTAGCTGTATAGACTAGAAGCTTTCTAGTTTCTTACTAGAGCTCTAGCTAACAAGTTTCTTAGAAGGCTGTGTTGTCTTTACATTCTAGAGGTTAAGAAACACCTAATCTTTTTTCTTATACTAAGGCGCTACTATTCTTGTTTTATTTGCCTATAGCTACTATTTCTCCTAACTTATAGCTATAGCAGCTTAAGCCTATTCTATTACGTTCTAAAGTCTTTTAAGAAAACTCTCTACTAGCGCTTTACTATTCTTCTTTGTCTAATTTCGGATAGTTTATTCTTCTACTAGCTAGATTAGTTTATTATAGTATCCGTGCATAAAGAAGAAGAGGCTTAGTCTAGTAGAGAATGCTTTATAGTTGTTAATAGCTTCTATAGTAATAGGTAAAAGCGCAAGCTAGTTCTCTTACGTATATATAGCCTAGATACAAATTATTTTCTTAATCTCTTAGTTTATTCGCTTAGTAGCGCTATTAGTTTGCGGGTAATAGGCTATTAACAGACGTTGCTTAACGTTAAGAAGCTTGTAGAAATGCCTCTAAAGATTGTAAACAAATTGTAGACCTCTATTACTTGTAATTGCTATTAGAATACTATAAATAGAATAGTAGCGTTTAAAAAGTTGTTGTGCTACTACTTCTATAGAGATGTTGTGCAAGCCTTCTAGTTTAACTCTCTTTATTAGCTAATTAGTAACTACTATGCAGTTAGTAGTGTTGTCGCGTCTAGATAGTAGTAGGTTAGTAATAAAGTTAATTAATATCTCTCTCTAAATGCAGTCTAGAATAAGAAGTAGTTTAAGAAGGCCTCTCTTCGTATCTCTCTATATAGTGTTTCTTCCGCAAATTTCGCAATTGCGAACAAATTATTGTATATCGCTTGCTACACCTAACTAGAAGAACTATCTTAATAGAATTGTGTAGGTAAGGTCTTGTCTAGAGTAGCTAGTAATATGTAAGTTATAGATATTTTAGATAATTTACGTACGTAGTAGTTTATAATTAGAGATTTATATTCTATCTTAAAATTGTAATAGGCCTCTCTTATCTACTATGCATTCTGCTATGCTTACTAACTTCTCTTTCTATAGAGTAGTTAGAAGGTTCCACTTCTTATTAGCTACTAGCGTAGTAAGCTTCTAATAGAGTTAGTCCTTCTAGTAGCTCTTATACTATAAGTCTTACATAATCTAATCTTTAAACAAGTATACGTCTTTTATAAAATCTAGCTTAGTTATTGCTAATAGAAATTAGATTTAGGTATTTCTTAGGTGTTTATTCTAGAAGAGTTAGATAAACTAGAACTATAGTTATTTATTATTATAGCTAGTTAGAAGGTCTTATTCTTATTATAATAGCGCGTTAGGTT
>ML975464.1:0-34640 GCA_010015605.1 Decorospora gaudefroyi
GTTAATTACCATGAGGCAGCTTGACTTGAGGGAACAATCAAGCTTCAAGCCGGTCAAGTCAAGCGCTTGATCTGACTCGCTTGTTGGAAAGTCTGGCAGCCAGCATATATCGACAAGCTCTATACAAAATATCCGTCGCTAAAGCAGTTCACTCGACCTCTAGCGACTCCGCTTCCCCTCGAGGAACTACTGCCCTCAGACGAGCCAAAGAACGAAGCCAATCTGAACCGATACGCACAACTAGTTGGATCTATCGGCTATGTTGCTACCGCTACGCGACCTGATATTTCCAAAGCTCACTCAAAACTGGCCGAATTCCTTGTCAATCCAACCCAACGTCATATGGACGCTGCCTATCAGACGATAGCATATCTATACCACACCAAAGATCGAGCACTCTACTACGACACTTTACAATACACCTTGCATCACACTTCGTCTCCTCCCCCCAACTGCTTACACAATGCCATAGAACGTCGCTCGGAATACACTCTTTACATGTCTTTGTATTGCTCGACAGACTCTTAGATACATGCATTGAACCTTTAGCACGTCCGAGGCAGTCCGAGGCGGGGCTGTCGTGCATGGCAGCAGCGAATTGTGGTATAGTACTCCATGGGATACCAACTTCGCTCTCACGGCTTCAAAGCTCAGCTCTGTCACAGCTGCATCAAGGACGAAATGGAGCTGTACTGGCAACGACAGGGTACTAACCCCCCCTTGCAGCTCCCTTCGATGCGCATGGTGGCACGATGGCCTATGCTGAATACTTCGGTTCAAGATCTATGTATCTGTAGGGCGACAATCGTCAATTATGAGAACCACTGCCACGCATGCCGCGACGATGCCTGGAACGATCTCACCGCGTCTGAGAAGGCGGAGCCCGAAGACATCTTCGGCACCCGTATCCCGGGCGTCGCCAAAGGTCAAAAAGCCATAACCGCAAACCAACAATGGCGAAACACGGCAGCTACGCGGCAGAGGCGCCACAACAACCGGATCGCCCGCCTCTGCCCTTGCGGTAACCTGCCCAAAAAACAGCTGGGGCCTCAGACCATCGCGGCAAGGGAGTACATCTCCTATTGCCTCGCTTGCATGGGTGTCAAAGTCGACCCGCGATGGAACAAACCCCCCGTGAAATATCGAGAGGAAGCCGTGGCCAACCTGAGAAGGAGACAGAGGCTGGTTGCTGCTGTTAATGTTGGTGTAGTGGCACCAGGGTACCATAGAACGAAAGGGCCGCTCAGAGAAATCCGGGACCCCAGTTTCAGGGTGAATATCGAGAGGGGGTGGGTGCACAATGATCCGTTTGTAGGGGGACACTTCTAGGTAAGTGGGTGAGAGCTAAGAATGTGTGCTTTATTTAGTAAATGTCTGTTGTAATTTTGACGGAGGGTTTTTCTGATAACGTTTCTTAATATGATTTTATCTCGATTTCCATATATCTTTCTGTGTTGATACGGCAAAGGGAAGGTTGAATCAAGTAACGGTCGTTGCAACGAGTTGAGGTAGATGATTGATTGATTGTGAGGGCAAGGCTGCAGCTCGCACACGGATTGTGCGAGCTTGCGCACAGACCATGTGATCACGTGATCGGCTATCTGCTTGGCTAAGTACGGTGGCTCGATTCCCAACATTCTGCAAACCGTTTTTCATGTTGCCTCTTTCTGCAATCGTTAAATCTCTACTTAGCATCTTTTTTGTCATCTTTACTGTGCCCGGTACGCAAACACGTCCTCGCACTATATGTATCTAGTGACTTTACGTGCCAGCCCGACTATACCCACCTCATTAATCTACTCGTTGGCGTTACGCGCATGGCATGGTACGGGGAAGGTGTCGCGTTGTGTTTAGAAAGGTCATGCTTTAGTACTTGTTGTCTTGTGGTAATAGACAATGATATGCTTGACGTTATTAGTATCAAGTTCTGGTGTTATGTAGGCGGTGGAGGTAGTTGTAGTGTTGATGTGGGACACGGTGTTTTGGAGATGTAATCAACTACAGCCCGTGTGATATCACACAAGGAATAAATCACTCCAATACTGTTTTACAATTTCGCGATGCTACGGAACCATGACGTTCACGAATCTCTCGATGCGAGACACATCTCTCGCATTATGCAAGAGGATCAGGACAAAGCGGTTGTCCAACGCAAGATGGGTATAAAAAAAAAAGACAAAACAAAAAACCCAAAACGACACAATCAGTCTTCAACCGACCCAGTTGTCGGGGTCGTCGGGGTCGGCACCCGCGGGAACGAAGTACACGGCATGCGCATATTTCGCCCTCTTTGGGGCGGCGACGGGCGGGGTGGGTAGATCGGCCTCAGCCGAGGAGAGAGAGTTTCGGGCGGAGCGGATGAGCTCCGGGGTGGTGGCTAAAGCAAAGTTAGCTTTAATTCTCGAATGATTGTGTTTCGGTAGCATACCCTGAGCCAAGACCATCTCTTGAGCAACAATGGCTCCGTACCGAAGGCTCAGCAGAGCAACAACTGCGTCTGCCTCCTTCGCCTTCAGCTCCTCTTCCTCGAGGTCCGTCAGACCCGACAGGAAGCGCTTCCACTCCTCCAAGTTGTCCGACATCACGGACTCTTCCGTGATGCCCTTGGCCACCATCTCCGCCTTCATACCTTTGTAGGTATCCAGCATGTTGAACGTGATCGTCGGCACGAACACATCTCCCGACCTGCCAAACACACAGGCGTTCAACCGCGCCCTCAACACGGGACACACGCGGTTAAACTTTGACGCGAAGGCGTTACCCTGGCGCTCAGACCGAGCCTCAAGGTCAACGCCGTCCTTGTCCTTCAGCACCTTACCCGCGAACATCTCGTTGAAGGCGTCGCGTACCGCCTTGGTCGCGGGCAGCATGATGCCGCGCGTGCGCGACTCGGCAATTGACAGCTGGAAGTACAGCTCGAACCACAGCTCCTCATACTCATGCCACATATTGACGGCCCTGGCCTTGATGCCGGCGCGTCCGTAAATCTGGTTGCGCCACGCATTGATCTTGCTGATGTGGTATGCGTTGTCCCAGTCGATGGCGGACTGGGAGATCTTGCGGAAGTGGAGCTCGGTGACTCTGCCCGTGGTGGTGCAGTCGCAAACCATGCGGAGCATGGCTTCGTTGCGCTGGCCAACTTGCGCTGTTTCGCGGGCGCCGCGGGGAACGAGGGTGGACTTTGTCGCCCTCGCTTTGGCGGGTGCTGTCGTCTTTGTCGGTGCCGGAGCGGGTTCGTCGCTGAGCGTTGGTTGGGGCTTAAGAATTAGCTTAAGCTTCGGCCTTTTGGCTGGGGCGGCGGGAGTCGCATCAATGGCGTTATCGTCGTTGTCGGCACGTTTGCGCTTCAGTCGGGAGCTCGCATAGACCGCAGACTCTGGCTGTTGCTGGTCAATCTTGGCCTTCTTGACCGGGTTATCGACTGAGGCATCGCGCGAGGACTCCGCGTGGAGTTGCTTGCGCTTTGGAGCCATGTTCTCCGTTGTGTGGTATCAAGAATGAAGTGTTGATAGACGAGTTGAAGAAAGCGGTGTTGGTAGATGAGTTGAAGAACGAGGTGTTGATAGTTGAGTTGAGGAGTGAGGAATGAGGAGTTGATAGTTGGGTTGAACGAATTGTAAAGTGAGGTCTGCTGTGTGATGATTTGCAGGTGGAGAGAGCTGGAGTTGTAGAAGTGTCCAAGAGGGTGCGGGTTTTATAGTGGTAGGTGTGGTCGGGGGGTGGAGATGTGACTGTGGGAGAAGTGAGCGCGAGAGCTGATTGCTATTGTGGAGCACGACTGCGTCAGGAAGACCAATCTTCCAGAATTGCGTAATATGGGCGCGTGAGGCTGCAAAGGTCGCGTCGAGCTTTGACGTGAAAGGGACGGAGGGTGGGCGCAGCGTGCGAGGCACGCGTTGTTTACACTGTAACAAGTCGCCCCCGCAACCACCAGTTGGTATTGTCGCAACCAGGAGCAGGTATTGGACAATAGAGAGGTCCGAGAGAGGCCGTCCATAGTCTGGGAGCGGAATAGCTGATTGAGAACAATACAGCAGTATCGAGACGGTCGCGTTGTTTCGACTGACGTCATCCCGGCCGCGTTGGAGTCACAGTGCCCTTCACTTCATTCATTTCAAGTGCTCCACACCAGATGCTAGATGCCAGAGTTGACAACAGCACTGTGAGCGAGCAAGCCTTGACAGAACTCCTTAGTGCTCCACGGGAGTGAAGATAGACAGAATCCATTGAACGCCACACCTTACCCCTTCCAAACCCTGACCAACTGCGCACTCAACCTACACGTCTCCACAAACCCTCTATTATCCAAATAGCTCTTTCTCGTCGAAAACATACACCTTATATCCACCCGTGGATCCAGCAAAGGTTTGAAATCCATATCGTATTTGTAGCCCGGCATGGGGAATACGGCGATGTTGAGTAGCGCACGCGCTTCGGGGGAGAGCTTGTACTGCTGTTTGCTGTCGCTTTCTTTGATTCCTTGCGAGGCGAGTAGGGCCCAGGGGGGCAGGTGGGGGTAGCGTTGTAAGATGAAAGCGGGTGTGAGGGTTGATAGGGGGTTCGGTGGCATAGTTGGGCGGTAAGGTTGGATGGTAGTTATCGTGTACGTTGTTCTTGTTTGTGGATGGAAGGATGGATTTTTCTGAATGTCCTTTCGAAAACCTCCCGAAGGGTATAAGTAGGCGGGTATAGTACCGGGCTCACAGCGTAGCGGCGCTGCCGGTTTATACCTAGTCGAGGGTCGCGTATCTGTCGTGCAGCAAACTTCCGTGATCTCTTGTGTGTGGGAGATAGATGATGAATGATCAGATGCAGATAGGCAGGAGGACACTTGAAGTTGAGTACTGAAACGGATGTGTGTGATATACTCCCTGTGTCAGTCCAAGTGGCACCATTAAAGATGGTGTTTGAGACACACTTGTCAAGACGCATCTGTCTGAAGGAAAGAGTGCACACATGGCAAGACTTGATCGCCCCAGAGTTTCACAGATGAGAAAGACAGCGGGTTGAAGCGGCGAGAAGATGACAGACAGAAGTGACACAATGCAAGACTAACTAAGACACGGGATGAAGCAGATGAAGATTTGAAGTAAAAGACAAGAGCCGAGGAGAGAAATTTTGGACCATACCTAGGCTGATCATTGTTGATCTGAAAAACCTTGCTTCGAGTCCCGGAAACCACGCTATGCAAACCGCTGTAGTATACGATGCCGTGAACGCCGTCCATTCCTCGCCTTATCACCATGTGTGATCACGCAAGATTGATCCGAGGTTTAAATCTTCGTACCCCCACGTCCACGTCCTTTGAGTTTCGCCTTGGCTTTTGACTTTGGTGGAGCTGACTTTTCTTCTTCAGATTCCTCAATGTCCTCCTCCTCATCAACATGCATCTCTTCATCCTCACTCTTATCCTTGGCCTTCCTCGTCGAGCGACCATGCGTCCTCTGTTTCTTCCGGTTGGCTTGAAAAGCTTCCTCTGGCGGCTCCTCCATGGGTGTGGAGCGCTTCGAACCTCGTGATTTGGGTGCGTACTTGGTCTCCAATGAATCGAAGAAGTTGCCAGCCCGCGCCTTCTGGCGTTGCTGGATGAGCGCTGCAAGTCCTGCCATGTCATCTCCACCACTCTTCTTGCTCTTTGATTTCGCCTTGGCCTTGCCATTGGTCGCTGCCGTCTCGGTTTTCTGGGCTTCCCGCTTATCGAAATCGTCGCGTCGCTTCTTCTCGGCTTCCTTGGCCCTTTCACGTGACTCGTCTGTCTCGGCTGCATATGCGGGCAATGACTGGATCGTGCCGTTTTCAATCTCCTCATCCAGAATCTGCCTAAACCGATCATCGTCCGCCAAGATGTCTGACAGCATGACGTGGCCGTATATCTGGTTCAGATTGCCCTTGACCTTTTTGTATGCCTTGATTAGATCCCGTCGCTCCTCGGCGCTTCCCTTGTATTCGTTCGCGACGTTGTTGATAGCCTCTTCGTTCACGACGTTTTCGAACTGCTCGCGGTAGAATCTCAGCCAGTTGAAGTCGTCATCGTCCTCCATGGTCTCGGCGGTGCTTCCGGTAAGGTCATAGCGCTTGCGTCGGCGGTCGTCGGAGAGCACGGCGTATGCAAACGCGATTTCTTGGAAGGCCTTGTTGGCCCCTTCTTTCTCGTCCGGTGCAGCCTTGTCTAGTGATGCGTTAGGAATGTGCACTGGATGTAGTTGATAGTGACGCGTACCTGGATGGCATTTGAGCGCCAACTTGCGATATGCCTTTTTGACATCGTCGGCCGTGGCATCAGTCTCCAGTCCTAGCACCTCATACGGGTCGATGGTAGGCGGGCCATCTTCATCCTGGATGTCATTCTCCTCGCCCTTGCTTTCCTCGTCGTTGACAAAATCCTCCATGACCGGATCCTCGCGCGGCACATCCTTTCGTTGCCCTCGCGCCATTTCGCCGCGTTGGTATGTGAGTGAAAGAGATGAGTCAGTAGTGAGAGTAGTGAGAGTCGATAGCCAAGTGGGAGCGCGTCGCGACCGCGAGCTCGGACTTTAGCCGGAGCTAACAGCTCTTGGACCCACTTTCCCCGACCACCAATTACATCACTGCTATCGTCCCCACTACCCAACGACCCTCCTCACTCATCACGATGCCAGAGGAATTCGACACCGGGCCAGTGCGGACATGGGACGGACCCGTTCCCCCAGCAGCCAAACCTGATCCTAAGGACCACCTACAATACATGCGCCTAGCCCTAGACCAAGCCCAAGAATCACCCCCCAAGCCCTCGAATTTCCGAGTGGGCGCCCTATTAGTCGACGCTGACACGGGAACCATCCTATCACGCGGCTACACGCTCGAGTGTGAAGGGAACACGCACGCAGAGCAATGCTGTTTGTTGAAGTTCGCCAAAGCACATGACCTACCCGAGGAAAGCGTCGGGGAAGCGTTGCCGACCAACACGGTCATTTACACTACCATGGAGCCATGCAATTTACGATTGAGCGGGAACCTACCCTGTGCGGACAGGATTATCCGTACGAGAGGGAAGGACGGGCAACCGAGAATCAAGAAAGTCTATCTCGGGGTTAAGGAACCAGAAAAGTTTGTGGGAGAGAACGAAGGGAGGAAGAAATTAGAAGAGAATGGGATTGAGTGTATTCATGTCCCAGGGCTGGAGGACCGGATATTGAGTGTTGCTACTGCTGGCCACGAACAGTAGAGAATGACCAAAAGAAGGATTATGAGCATACTATTCGCTTTGGACGACACGAATGGTGCTCTGACTGCGAAAAATGCCTCAGTGCCCACTTCCCCAATCAACCTGACGCTTATCAAAAGTCTCTTCTTCGGCGTTTGTTCGCTTGTAGGAATATTGTCTCACTCATGTGCTCCACTTACTTCCTATCTATTTCCTAACTCACTTACCCAATCACTAACTTACCGCGAGACCATACATAGCCTTACCCCAAAATCCTAAACTCACTTGTAATCAACCCAACACCACCTTACCCAAACGGGCTAGTCGTATATAGAGGTGCTTTCGACGTTCAAAAAGCCGTCTTCGTCCCTAAGTCATATTCACGCTGGATTTACATGCTTGATACCACAGCACGCGAATTCACCTCGCTTTTCCCCCTCAAACTCACCCACTCACTCACCTACGCAAAAAAAAACGCGGGGAAAACGCTAGTTTCTCTAGTATATCATCCTCGCCTTGCTATCTATATCTTCTCAGGTGGTCATTCGTACACATCAGCAACGAACCCCACAACTCGATCGTAAGCACAATCAAACAACATGGCCGACCCACCCGTAACCCCCAAGACGCCAACAGCAAGAAAAGTAAGATTCTATTACTCCATGGCGTGGAAGCCAAGTATGTATAATATACTCATGAGCAAAAGGCTCCAATGAACTCGTCACCAAGCTCCCCAGCTCAACAACAGCGCAAGTCGTCCGTCTCTCAACCCCCGCCCAAGAAACCACGACAGCCGCGGAAAAGATCGAGGGCCAAGGCTGCACCGAAGCCCGCCGTTCAACAGAACCTTGAGAATTTGGGCACAGAAGACGCTGAGATGCTAGCGAATAAGGGAAAAGTCAAGATCGAGGTATGTATATACTTTGGGACAGAGAAATTAAAGTGGGAAGTTGAAAGAAAACAACACATTCTTACTCTCAGCAGCCCTTTTCGCCAAAGAAAGTTTTGAACAGGTGCGAAGACATGGAAGAGAGCGGTCCGGATATACATATGTCGTCTACGGTACCTCTACTCAAGAAGCAAAAGGTCGGACAAAAGACTAAGAACCCGGTACATACACAACCCCCCATCTCCCAAAGCCAACCTTCAAGCGCTCCTTCACCTCCAACCCCAACCCTCATCTTCATATACATATAGCTAACAAAAACCCCTCTAGGCCCAGAACCCCACGCCCTCGCCCAACACCTCAAAGCCGCCCTCCCAACTTCTGTCCTACATCCTGCACACGCAGCCCTCGCTCCTCCCCGCCTCCGCACCCATAACATCAGCGCACCTGGACACCATCGCGCACGCCATGTGGCAAGTAGCCTTTTCAGCCAAGAACGGCTACATGTTGCAACAGGCCTGTCAGTACAGCGCGATCTTCAGCCCGCTCAAGCTCGCGGCGCTCGCCAAGCTGAATTTCTTGCCTAGCTGGTGGTACTTGCGGGAGTGTGCCGTCGCGGAGTTGCATGAGCTTGTGGGTAGGGAGGAGGGGGAGGAGGACAAGGTGGATGATGGCGTTATGGAGGACGTGTGGAAGAGGACGGTTAGGTGGTGTGTGGAGGCGAATAAGTTCAGGATCAGGAATGGGGGGTGGGGACAGAATGCTATGGAGATGGTTAGGAGGGAGTTGGGGGAGGAATGAGGGGGGTTGGTAAGGTGGATGTGCGGCGTGGATACAAAAGTTAACGTTTTGATGCGGAAGGGTGGAAAAAGTTCTCGGGATGCTTATTATAGCTCTTTGATACGGACGAGGAAACCTCTGATTGCCAAAGTTCTCTTGAAGAAAAAAGGGTCGCGTATAGACCTTGTTACCTCACTCCGCCCTCCTCCTTCCCACCAGCGATTCCTGCTCTTCAGCACGCATATCCTCCATCTCGACGTCCTCCATCCGCGTCCAATTTCGCCTCTCCTTTCCTTTCCCTCTGGAGGCCGTGTTTTTCATCTTCAATCCCATCTCATACTTGAACCGCTTCCATCTCGTCTTCCGGATCTCCGACGTTCTAACCCCGCTAGCGTGCCGTACATGCGCTTTCTTCGCTGGTGCTGGTTGCACGGCTGCCTTCTGCGCAGCCTCGATGGTCTGCTGATCCGCCGCTTGGTATTCGATTGCCATGGGGCTGACGGCCAGCAAGGAGATGAAGAGCGATGCGAATCGGCTTTGGCGCTTGGTTACTGGTCTGCAGGTTGTGGGATCTGATGATGCTCGTCTGTTGGCGGTTGTTGCTCGAGATTTGAGTATGGTGCGGGTATACACGGTTGGGTTGCTCCATGTCTGCGATCTGAGTGCGACTCTTGGTTTCGATGTGCTAGTCTTGCGCTTGTGGAGTGTAGTTGGCTTTGAGCTAGATTGTCCTTCGAGATTGGTGGCTACTCGCGAATCGTGCTTCATGTCTGAGGTCTGTGTATCTAAGATTCCTTGTATGATCTTCGCAGCAATAATTGCTTTGGGAAAACGACGTAGATGTACTGAAATCTGCAGTCGCTGCCAATGTTAATAAGTCGTGGGGACACCGAAGCTGAGACGCTTGATATTAGGGGATGTACTGGTGGCTTAAGCAGCCAAGATCAAACCGCAGCAAGCTGTGGCATCACCGCCATACCCGTGTGGTGGGCTTCAGCCCCATCCTGCAAAGGCGGCAGCACAAGCAATATTATTGTCTAGGTGCTGGATAAGACATGCAAGATGTCTACGCGATGTACTCGCGGCTGACTGTCCTTGTTAGAAAAGCATTTCGTTGAACCAATGGCTCCAGCCCTGTCGTAAGCAAGTCACGGCTGTGCAGAGAAGACGGGCAAACCTTTCCCCATTTTGCGCCTCTTGAATCGAGTGCTTTGTTGAATGACCCTTTCTGACTATGGAGGGCTGGTTGCGGCGCCTCGAAATGCGAAAATAGATCCCGGCGTCAGCTGAGGTTTCACGCTTGTTGTCTCAAAAGAGTAGCTGGTGGACGCAGCTAACCCGGCCAACGAGTAACCTCAGCGGATGCAGAAACTCTCGAAGTTGAAACCGTGGAAATCTCGCGCGCATGTATCAAAGCTCGAGAAAACTTGAGGTTTTGGAGATCGCCAGGAAAAAGTGGCTCGGTTGTCGCCGATATTTGACCTGAGGATAAAAACGCTTAGCGGGCAAGAACTGCGCCACATCTTCGAATACCTTGTTCAAGCACAATGCTGCATTCAAACAGCTCAAGATCTTGTCAAGTCAAGCCTTGACAACTCTCAATACAGTAGTCAGAACAAACTCTCACCCGCATCCCACTAGATCCGCATTCCTGACCCCCCAATGAGCGAGCGCGATCAACCGCGTTCCCTCCCCACCTAGGGACACTATGGCGTCATGACTTCCTCCCATCGAACGGGAACAATGCAATCGACCAACCCCAAAATGCGCATCAAGCACCACAGGGCCGTCTTGTAATAATGACGCACCATGCGGTATATGGCTGGTGGGTAAAACATGTCTCATAGCGTAAATATAATAAGCATCTCAATTCAAGCAAATCTCTTTTAGAATCCCAGCATGCGCCCATTCACAATCCGAACTTGCAACCAATCTCTGCGAACATTTACGAAACCAGCCCTGTCACAAGTATCATCAAGACTCGCCACCACTGCAAACATGTCGACCGGCGCACCCCCCTCCCAAAATCTCAACATCGAGTCGAAAAACGTGCAAACCGCGCCCGGCATCAAACTATCCGAGCAACAGAATACCGTGGTCGGCTCGGTGCTCGACCTCTTCGCTGGCCGGCCCTCGCTCCCCAAGTTGGCTCTCTGGCGCGACGATGCCACCTTCACAGACCCTCTCACCATCGCCCAAGGACGCGACCAGTACTCCGCACAGTGGTACGGTCTCCAAAGCGCTTTTAGCGAGATCGAGCGCCTGGAACACCAAGTGACCGATGCCGGGAACCCAATATTGATGAACCTAAAAACGCGGTATGTGGTGAAGGGCATTGGAAAGGAGCAGACAATTCAGAGTGTTATTGCTATTAGCCTCGATGGGGAGGGGAAGATTAAGAGGGTGGAGGATCGGTGGGATGGGAGTTTGCCGGAGGGGAGCATTGCGAATGTAAGTTTTCCTTGCAAGGTCCTGGTGGCTGCGGTTGGATGCTAATTGAGTACTAGGCTTTCCGACATTTGAATGCTGTGACGGTCCCGAAGATGATTAACGTGCCTAAGAATGATGACGAGGACGCGAAGAAAGGGAATCAATAGAGTGAATTGATGTGTATCGGGTCTTCTAGCGCCATGTACGGCACAACGTACATGTACTCGTTAATCGTGAAATCGTAAAAACGTAAAAGGAATGACTCTCGTCGGTCCCACTGCCTCGACTTCTCATGACCCGTTGAACATCCTGCCAAATGCGACATGTAATAATAGTGCGACGGCGCTCGCAGTTGCTCCTATTATCCGCAGGCTCGGTGCGCCCGCCACGATGAGTATAGTGCCGCAAGCCCCTTCTTCAGCTTTTGGTAATCCAGGTCCGTCCATAGTGATGGTGGCGCAGAAGCCGCCCTGCGCCGGATTGGGGTGGTTGTACACGGTTGTTGGTGGTTGGGCGTATACAATGGCAGTCTCCTGCTGAGGGTATACGGTCACGGTGGTGACTTGCGCGACGTTAACAGCTCCGTTGCAAGAATGGCCGTTTGGACAACAGCCGATGAGTCCATTCGAGTTGGCAGGTACAGCGCAAGCGTAGTCTGCGGGACAGCACCTATTGGAATTAATGAGACGTTCGTAGCTACAGGTTCGAGTACTTACCAACTGGGCTGATGGACATTGCTACAGCTTACTGAGGCGGAGGAAGGGCACCAGTTCGCATCTTGAGCCACGACTTGTTGACCATCGGGATTTACAATGTAGACCGCGCCCGAGAACGGCGCATTATTCGTGAGCTGCTGCGGTATAGCTTCTGGCTTTGCGATCGGTTCCGCGACACAAAAGGCCAAAAATAAGACGAGCAGGCTCCACGGCGCAAGGTGTCGCATTGCGCTAGACATCATGGTAATGAGAGGTGGTGCCGCGCGCAAACAAAGTCCCCGAGCGAAGGCGGCGAAGAACTGAAGTATGAGCTGCTAACGGAGGGGTTAGTAAAACGACGAAAGAGCGCTGCCTTGGAAAGGTGAGATGAGAAACGAAGCAGGCGTCCGGCGCATTATGGGCTGCCCTGCCTTACGGGCTTGACCGGGCCACCTTGGGAGCTCTCGAGAGTGCTAGGATAGCTCCGAAGCTTGCTGCATGTCAGGCTAGCTCATAGTGGACAGATGCCGGCTAGGTGGGGATGTGCGTCATTGGTAGTACCGGTCTAGGTAGTTCGCGACATCATGGTCCGATTTAGCTGCTTTTTTGCGGTGGGTTACAAGTCTCGAATGATGACACAACAGCGGTGTTGAGGTGTAATTGAGATGCGGTGGCCAGGCAGACCTTGGTGGATAATGCTTGCTGCCCCTCTATGGAGACACTTGCTGGCAGCTTGCGAGGCGAAGGAAGCGATTGTCAGCAGCACGAAAGCAGAAAGCCTTGATTGCTCCCTGCAAAAGCGAGCAAGCCCCAGTCTTAGACGCGGCTGCATCGGATGAGTGGGGATCGCGTGGTGTGGTGGTGGCACAGGTGGGCGCCGATCTTCCGATAGCCTCGACACGGAACAGGCTAGCGTGCTGCACACGTGACAGCGCGGGATGGCGCTTTCGCAGTCGCGTCCTCCTCGGCTTCCCTTCTCCTTCACCCCTCATCAACACAACATGACATGTCAACGCATCCACCAAAGCGTCCGTACCCGCTATATCCCGCCGCTTACTTCGCGGAATCACCCACATATGATGCTTGGGTGAAGCTCACTGCCGCTGATGTGCACTCTCTTCAGTCCGAAAAGGGCTTTGAAGGTACTGGTCTGATAGACAGCTGTAGCTTTGACTAACCCGTGTCAAAAGGGCAACGCGTGTACTTCTATCTTAACCACCCTATCCGATTTGTTCGTATTGTCGGCGTCGTGATCGCCATCGACGACATCAACCTCAAGTACACGGTCCTTACCATCGACGACGGCAGCGGCGCGAACATTGAGCTCAAGATTATACGAATACCACCAGCCATTCAGGACCCTGTAGACACGTCTTCCAACACTGCAATCGACAACGTGAACATCATCAGCCGATGTGGCGTTTTCGACGTCACGGTAGACAACCAGGCACTGGACATTGGATCGGTAGTCAAGGCCAAATGCACAATATCCGAGTTCAGAGGCATCAAGCAGCTAGAGCTGAAGAGGGTTTCACTCATTGCGACAACCAACGAGGAGGCACAGGCGTGGGCAGAGGCTGCCGCGTTCAAGCAAGACATCCTGTCGAGACCATGGCATGTCTCACCGGAAAAGCAAAAGGAGATAGAGGACAGCATCAAATTGCGGGAGAAGAAGGCGCAGGAATACCAAAAACAGAGAATGAAATATGAGGCCAAGAAAAGAGAGCAGAGGCGGAAAAAGGAACTGTATTACGCGCAACGAGAAGAGAGGCTTGAGCTGCGACGTCGTAAAGAGGAGATCGAGATGAATGCAGGTGCCTTGATATGAGTCAAAAGTAACGAGGCGCATTGTTTCTCTACAATATCTCCCTAATTTTCTTACGCCCAATCATATCTAATCACCAGCCTACCCATTTGAGATCGGATACCGCTCTCGTCGGACAGACGCCTCAGCACGCTAACCCAGGAGTGTACGGATCTAATGCTTCTTCACTCCCATGCCTATCCGTTCGAAGCATATCTGCCTCGGACTTCGGTTGGCTATCAATATGAATTCCTGCACTCTTCATCTGGTAACTGCCCATTGATCTTTCGACGTTATGGATCTCTGTACGACGACGAAGGGCGGCGAATGCGGGAGCGCATCCGATGATGACAGCTAAGTGGGAGTAAGCGGGTTGGGCAGTAGACATGGGAAGGGAAAAATGCACATACCCATTGAGGTTTCGATGACAGTCCAGATTATAAGCCATTTGGAATCCGGAACCTTTGGCACACCATCCTTGACGCCGGTCTGAACGACACGAAGTGTGGCAAACAGCTAGGTGCAGAGCTTGACGTTAACACATTTCCTATGATGAACGGTCCGGTACACGAGATACGTACAATGCATATCCAGCCGCTGCCGAAGATGACGAAAATCCCAAGCTTCTGTTTCCTCGGCAATCGAAGATTCCAAGTCATACAAAATGGGAGGAACATCACTGTAAAGTCAGCAGGATAACATCTCAGACAGGCCGGCATATCTACCTGCAAGATCGGTAGCCACATCGACCGCATACGCATACCACAAGTTGGAGACCACCCGTCGCTGCTCATCCGGCTTATTACATATACCCTCTTTATATCTGGCACTGTGATCATTGCACACAAAGATTGTGCTTAGAGCGCTTCCTATAGACGACTTTGTAGGTGTCAATAGACGCGAACATTACATGCGTGCTTCGCGTGTGGAACATACCAATATGCAAAATGCCAGAATAACCCACCACATGACGGTATACATGGGCATAGCCGTGTTCAACAGTCTCCGATACAGGGCCAGCAGCGAGATCTTCACCGACAGAAGGGACGTGTAGAACAACATCTGAGCCGACGTCAGCCATTGGTACACCATCCCTGCATCATGAACTAGAAGAAAGCAATACCCGAGTCAACGTACGCTCATATTGGATTATGAGAAGTACTTACGAATCTCTGGGTAAGGCGGACTAGCGCCTCTTTGCACATCTTCCAAACGGTACAATGGGTCCAGCTCCATAAAGTACATGACCACCATGGCCACAAAGCAGATGTAGGAAAGACAGCAGAAGAATTCCTGCGCGTCGAAGGCTTTGCGCTTGGTGATTTGGACGGCAATGCGACTGACGAAGACCAGCGAGGTCAGAACGAGCATAGCAACGTTCACGCGCTCCACCAACGCCCTGCTTATGGCGACTGGCGGCTGATCCGCGCTCCACTCCACTTTTTCGATGTTGTCCGAACTATCGTTTCCCATGGTGCAGCGATGATGTGCCCCGGCGGCAGAGGCCCGTTCGACGGTCGGATACGATCGAGGTTCGCGGGAACATAGGATGTAGCGCGCGAGGTAAGTCAAACACCTTATAAGCAACCACAACAGACATTCCAGTTACCTTGTAAATAAGCTCAATCTATTTCCCGCGATCTGGGACCCTGCCTGCCTGTACACCCGGCGCCTGCCCATGTTTAGCTGCCAAGAATGGCTATCTTCATGGTAATTACTTCATCCTACAGCCACCAAAGCAATGTCGGACGCTATCTACATAACAGTACTCCCCTGACACATGCACAATGGCTCCACACCTTACTTTGACCAGAATCATTACCAGAGAAAAACACAACATCGATCTGCTCAGGGCCACCTGGCATTTGGAGCCGCGAAACTCGTGTTCAACTGAACTTCAGGCGTCCATAGTACGGAAAGAACGGCGCCTCCAACGGTACACATGCTAATCGCTTGTGCCAAATCAAAAGGAGCATGCAGGGGTCGCCCGAACCTCTCGCGGGAATCCTTCGGGTGTGAGGGCCTGGGCAGGATCCGCTTCCTGGGAATAATAGAATCGGTGGCCTCAACGCAGAGCTCGGGGACCTTTCCAAGCCAAGGTGAGGCAGACAGGTAGGTAAGCCTTGTTTCTGGTATTTGTACGCTTATCTGGGTACTTTCAAGCCACGAAAACTGGGTGACGTGGTAAAGTCAAGAGAATGCAACGTCGTTACGCGCATTGCATAGGTATCTACGACAGTATAAACTGACTTTTAAGGTTCTACGCTACCGACCTATGCTAACGTCGGTACAGAGGTTTTCCACCAGTAAGAGATCGTGGCTGGGCGTGGCTGAGGTCCACCGTTCTCTTATCCAATCCTACCTAGATATGCATTATGTAGCACGAGCTAGCGTAAAACCTTCAAATTCGGTCTATACTGTGTATAGTAGCTACGTAGGATCGCCATGGATATCTTTACGTATCCAAGAGGGCGAAAGAGCATGGGGCTCGAACATCTGCGGCGCGCACACACCTACCATACCATAAAACGACGCACCGGGAACCGCTGTCGCAATTTCTCTTAGCCGCACTCTCCTTTTATGGCACCCATGTTGCTCTCCTCGCAGATCCCAACGATTGCGATGATGATCGCGCGCTGTGGGCTTTTGCGGCAGGAGGCCTGAGAGCTCAGGGCTCGAGCGCTATCTTCGAGCCGTCAGCATCAGGATTCCAACGCCAGCCCTTGGATTCTGGAACTTCGGCATCGACATGTCTCAAGATTGCCACTGCCTGAATCATTCACACTTGATACGCGAACCTTGCCTGATCCATGCTTGCTTACCGTAAGCCCAGCTGATCACAAGGATCACAGTACCGTCGATAAGACGAAGGCTACCAATAGATGCAGTGTACTTCGTCAGTAAAGCTTGGATAATACCGTCTGGTTCCGACTAAATCTTGCCTAAGGGATCGTCGCTACCTATTCAACACCTTCACTCGAGGATCTTCGTCTGTCCAACAAGGCGCGTTTCGTCCTTGATGCATTTCCAAGCCATCAAAGACTGTAGACGTCTCCATATTCATACTGCTCGCGCGAGTATACCAATGTCCCTTCGCAACACAAGGTGGTGACCACACCGCTTTGGCTGGGGCGTCTAGTACTCCGTATCGAGAACGGCATTACAGCTCTCATGGAAATCTCAGGCAGATCAAGGTTGCTCCCGACTATGAGACCGTAGATATCGGCCCCTATAGCCTTCGGCGGGGTGAGGTGTCGAGGATTACACTTAATGTAGTGGGCGGACGTAATTTAGCATGTAACGCTCCATCCCCATACCTTTGTCTATTGTTGACCTACTGAAAAGATGTTCCTTGCTAGCGTTCCTGGCCTCAGCGTTGAAGGAGGCATGTCCTGTTTACTCGAACAAGCTTGGTTGGGCTTGTGATCGCATGGCAAGTTTTGAGTATGGCACTGCTGCGGGCGTCGCAATTAAACGTCGGCCCAACGTTATATCCGGATCTACATTGGGCTTTGAGTAGAGGGGGCGACGACTTTGGAATCGTCCGCAAGCTCTGCTCCGTGTTCTAGAAAGGTCGTACAACCCGCAGTGTCTTGCATCAAATTGCATGTCGGACGTCGTAAACATTTCACCAGATGAAGGTGCGACAAGATACTACCGCCCCTATTCGCGTTACAGAACCAGCCACGTGCTATCCGTGACGAACAAGTGTATTTCAGGCTGGGGAGCAGAAGCAATGCGCTCTGGCGATGTGGTCGACGTGCTGCATGGTAGCTCGGAGCCATTTGTGCTCAGATCTGTTGAGTGCCTCTGGAGACTGGCAGGGGAGTGCTCTATGTACGATGTCAAAAAAGGCAGCGCAGTTTAGAGACTGGGAATAGAAAGGTAGTATGTCGGAGAGGTTTTCCATCTACTAGAATTTTTGAGGGAAATTCTCGCTCATGCTCCTACCGTCTACGGTTCTACATTTGCACTGTGACTTCAGCAAGCGTACTCATCTCATAACGACTTGTTCGCCCAGGTACTGTACCTAGTACTTAAGATCCGAAATCTTGTACTAAAAACTTTAGCTCATAATAGAAAAATAATGGTATTAGTGAATGTCTTCGTTGTCAGGTTACAGCATATCGCAAAGCTTACCTAGTGATGAAGCTCCAGCTTAGGGGCGAAGAAATCAGAAGGCAGGAAGTTCTCGCGGAAAACTAGGATTTAAAATACCTAAAATGAATACCTACCTATATTTAGCCCAGTGCTTACTAACGCTCACATGCATCCTCCATATCCACGAATCTTCCACATACAAGTCCACAAATCTCCGACAACTACAAGACTAACTCTCCTAGATCCACACCATTACAAATTCGGTGTCTCTGCAACTGGTCGTCATATGGTAAAGACCTGATCGGGCGGTACCTATAGCAAACGTTCAAGTCGGCCCCGACATCCGGGATCCCAAGCGAAAACTGAAACATGGAGCAACAAGATCTATCGTCTTTCATCAGCTTCCCAGTAGACACAGTTCCGTAAGTCGTTTTCGCATACCTAAGCTCTCCAGATATCGTTAGCGAGTGCATCCTAACGTAACCACGACCTAGGCCCGAAGCGCCACAGCTACGCCTCACACTACATGCACCACCAAAGCTGTCATTGAGTCTACCTTACCAGATTCAGTTTACGATATCCCGCGAGTCTTCCTCTCAAGAAAAACCCGTCCTCTTCAAATGGCATCCCCAACGAGACTTCTTTACTCCATCCGGCGTCGCGCTTGTGCGCCACACGGAGACTGGGTTTGATCCAATCGACATTGACCATTCCGCGCTACGCAATGATGGTGCTCAGGTGGTGAAGAAAGGGCGAGATCAGGACGACGTGCTCGAACTTGCGCCTGGAGGCTCTGTGGAGATGCTTCAGGTGTTGCCGGCGAGATACCACGAGGTGCTTGTTTCGGGCCAAAGATACACATTGCTGTGGCCGGGCGGCACGATCGGGTTCGGGGACTGGGGGACGACAGAAGAGCATCTGGGCGCGGGAGGGATAGACAAGGATACACGGATAGTCTTGCCCGGTGGACCATCGATTATATTCACTGCGCACGCGGAGCAAGAAGCATGGCCACAGCGCGGGGAGCGCGAGGCCTCAGTCGGCTTCCTCCAGTCCAATATCGAAGAAGAGGAGTGGCGGCGTTTGCAAATCCCTGGCAACATTGCTCGCAAGGATTCATCACAACGCGAGTCCCAGGCCCCTCCGAAACTGAACGTCACGCTTGACTGCGCACCCACAGTCCGCCGTGGGGCTGATTTCTCCATCATGGTCAAGGTCGCGTACGAAGCGGAGGCGGATGCAAGACCCATCATGTTCCATACCGATATCTGGCGTGACAAATACACAATCTACCGACTGCAAGATGGACACTGGCAACCGTGGGATGACGATAAGAGTGGATGCTGCGGCTTCCTGATTGTAGACGAACCTGACGTCCCCGTGCATGTCAGTCGCGATGAGCACTTTACGAGTTTGAAACCGGGGGAAGAGTGGGTCACGTGGAAATGCTTGCAGAAAGTGGCGTGGACAGAGCTACCGGAAGATGCGGAGGCTGGGGAGGCGTTGCGCGTCGCTTTTCTTGGTGGCGAGGTGAGTTGGTGGGCTTATGGGGGCAGGGAGGAACATGAGGGTACGGTGGTTAAGCTTCCTTGCTTCCTGTGGGGTCGTGTGCAGGATCCGAAGGATAATGGTGGACGGCCAAAGTTGGTTGTACCGGCTTCTAGTATGATTGAGTTTAGGGTGGAGGATTAGTCGGGTCTACGGTAGTGTCACCTGCTCGTTAGTACTCGATCGTGTGGATGTGGTAGACTAGTAGGGCAGGCACCATGGTGAGGTAGACGTAGAAGAAAGTGTCTTTTGTACAGAGGCGGAGTAGAGGGGGGAGGGGTGGTCGTTCTTGCGGCTAGGAAGAGTAGTGTGGTTTGGAGGACGGATAGTAGGGTTTGGATGATGGATAGCAGGGTTTGGAGGAGGGAGAGAGAGTAACATTGCGGGGGAGCGATCGGGTGGTGGGTTGAGTTCTTGTTTGGCTGATGTGAATTTTTGTTCGGATGATGTGTGAACTGCGTCGTGGGGGCGCGCTGATGTTTTTTTTTGTAGTAGTCTGTCCAAGAGGATGCGTACCGTGGTTGGAGTGTACGGTAATGAGGAGTTGCGTTTCACACTATGCGCGCCATCTCTATTGGTTGTATTATATATCCTCCACGTAAAGTACAGAATACAATACAATGAACAAGGCTTAGTATAGCAGTTATCGCATTACACGTTCCCCGCGACTAGAGAAAGGATAGAAGGATGGCGACGAGCCTGTCACTAGCGGCTGCGCCTGTCATCCAGCCCCACCGCCTTCAGCACAGCATACCGTAGATGATCGATACCCAGCCCTTTGCCATCCCGCGTTGTCATGGCACTCACAGCCAGAATCTCCCCTAGCGCGCCTCCGCCCACGGGTGGCTGGATCTCTTCCTTGATCTTCTCCATGACTTGTCTGAGCTCCTCGGGCGTACCCTTTGGTTTCGGAGTTCGTAAGTCGTTGTTCCCGCCAAAGCGCCTAATGAGCTTGGACTTGGGAATGTACACTTTGTCCATCTTGGAGAGGATGACCTGGTGACTGACGCCCGCCAAGCGCAACGAGGCGAGCAAGCTGCGATCTTTGTCTTTGATACCGTGTTCAGCGTTGATCAAGACGAAGACGCGGCGGAGTTGTTTGCGGCTCTGAATATATTTCATGATCTCGACGCCCCAAGACGCCAACGAACCTTCACCGTACCCCGGCATATCGACGATTGTCAGACCGCCAGTGCCGACAATCTTGTCGTGTCCTTCGGGCCTTTTTATCATGGTTACGCCTATGCCTTGGCCGATACCATAGAGGTTCATCGTCGTTGTGAAACCTGGCGTAGCTGATGTACGGGCTAGGAGGCTTTCCATGTCGGCGTTTACTAGGGCGTTGAGTAGGGAACTTTTGCCCACGTTGGAGCGCCCGACGAAAGCTACTTCTGGTACAGCGGATTCGGGGAAGAGGCGGAATTGTGCGACGCTCTGGATGAATTTTGCCGTTTTGGCGTTCTTCGTAAAGAAGTGGTTTGCTTTCATCTTTTGTGCGATGGTTGGTGGAAGGGATTCCCAATACCAGTTGAAGTCTTCCAGCATGTTTAAGCGGATTTTGACGTAGCTTTTGGGTAACTCGGATAACACAGCTGGTTCAGGTTCGGACTTAGGCTTTGGGCTTAAGTGTGATGAGGGGTACGGTACAAGGGAGTCCTCCATGCCAGTCTTGTCGATTTGTTTACCCCGGAGTGGTACGCGGTATCCAGACCGAGCCTCGAGTTCCACAGAGTCCCACGGCACCGAGCGCTCTACCGCATTCGCTGGCCTCTTCCCTGCCTGCTCTCTCCGCGACGTCAGTCTCACTAGGCCTGTCCTCGCACTTCTTTCAGGCGGCTCCCCCCCGTATTCATCTGGGGCGCGGCCTTTCCCGTGATTACTTAACCGTGGATTTTCGATGTAAAGCCTCCTGATCCGCAGCTTTCTGTCGGGCGTGGCATCCTCTTCATCTGGGGTGGTGGATTGGCGGCGCGATTGTGGGCGCGTGAGGAGCGTGGTTTGGTTTCGAAGAACATTTCGAATGCAGCGACCGCATATATAGCGGGGGTTCGGGGAGAGGAGGCTCATGGCAATCGCTGCCAAGGACGGTGCGAAGCAAGCGTTGGTGGATGCATGTGAAGTTCACGACTGGCCAAAGCTCAACTCAAACTCGGCAACTTTTTTCGCCGCGGAGGTGCGGCCAACTGGTGCAACGTTCAACATCAACACCTGGGCACCGTACCATACCTCGACTACAAAAAATGACAGCCCACCCCCCACGAATCTGCTCCCTCTACCGCCGTCTCCTCCGCGAACTCCCCTCCACCCCGCAAACAACACGAACCGCGCACCAAAAACTGTCGTCACCATCACACCTCCAACAACGTATACGATGTACACTCTCGACCCCACCAGCGAACACCAACACCAACCTACAAGGCCAGGTGCAGCAGGCAGAGCAATTCGTACAATATGTACAGGCGCAACGGGCGTATGCGACACTGCTGGAGCGGTATAACCCTGGCATGGGGATGTCGGAGGAGGAGAGGGTGAGGTTGTCGGCGCGGAGGGTGGGCATGAATCTGCCGATTGAGTTTGAGGAGGGGAAGGGGAAAGGGACGGGGAAGATTTGAAGAGGATTGGGGGGATGCGGGTGGTGTATGACGATGATGATGTTTTCTCGCAACCATCCACATAGATGAATTCTCAGCAAAATGGAATGCCAATCGAGTCTTTTGCTCTTTGAGCCTAGAATAAAAACAAGAACCGCCAATGAAGGGTATTACTGCTTTTAGTTTACACTTCAACTCCTGTTCTCCCGAAACGTATGTGCCGATAATTCATGTCCTGATACATCTCTGCGCCCCTCCATATGCTTCGCGTTTCCGGCGGCCGGGGGGCTGCTTCTATTCCATGCTTCTGTGGCCCTTGATTCCCACCAGATGCGGTATTCAAACGGATATAGATTCGCTTCCTAATCTTCGAACTTGATGCCTTTGCCACCCGACGTATCAATCATGCCGCCCCGGTATGAGCCTCTCTTCTTCTTGTTCTTCTCCTTGGTAAACCCTTTGCCCTTTGTGACAATCAAATCAGCGTGCGCGCGGTCAGCGTAGTCGTAGGATACGTATGCATTGCTTGCAAGCTTCGGGTCGACTTTGGTATCGGGCTTGACGCGTTGGAACCGATTTTCGATGTGGTTCTTCTTCGCTTTTGGGGCCTCTGTGGAGGGCGAGCCAGCAAATTTGCGCTTGTTGCCGGAGGCTGGCGGAGGTGACCCGGCAGGGAGGGTCGTGGACGAGTCACTCGCAGAAGTCTTGCGCTCAAGTGCGCTGGGCTTCTTCTCAGAGTCGGAATCCGAATCCGAGGAGCTGGAAGCAGAGCTATCGGAGGAGCTGGAAGCAGAGCTATCGGAGGAGCTGGAAGCAGAGCTATCGGAGGAGCTGGAAGCGCTTGAGGACGGTGGAGTCGCTGCCTTCTTTCCAACCTTCTTGGTCTTGGGCGTCTTGGCTGGTTCTTCCTCTGATGAGCTGTCTGATGAGCTGGAATCGCTAGAGGAATCGGATGAATCGGACGAGCTTGAAGCGGACGACGAGACCGAAACGGCCTTCTTGCTCTTCTTGGTGGCTTTCTTTTCAGTCTCCGAGTCAGAGCTGCTGTCGCTAGATGAGTCGCTAGAGGAGGAGGAGGAGTCCGAATCGCTAGAAGATTCAGATTCAGATTCAGATTCAGGCAGAGGCTTGTTTGCGGGTTCGTCGTCGGAACTGCTGTCCGAATCGCTAGAGGAAGAGGCGCTCGAGTCGCTCGAGGAGGAGGAAATCGACTTGGCCTTTTTCGTTTTCGACTTGGCGGGCGCGCTTTCCTTCTCAGGTTCGGAATCAGAATCCGAGCTCGAGCTGGACGAATCTGAACTGGAGCTTGAGGAGCTAGAGGCGTCTTGTTTTATCGACACCTTCTTTCCAGCGGGCTTCTTAGCTTTTTGCGGCTCCTTCTCTGTCTCGGAGTCGCTGCTGGAGTCGCTGCTGGAACCACTGCTAGCGTCGCTACTCGAATCGCTGCTGGATGTGCTTTCTCCATCGACGTCCATGGGCTCAGGCGCGCTGCCCGCTCTGCTCCTTTCCCATTCTTCGAATTGAACAAGTTTGCGAGCGGCGTCTTTTTCTCCCTGTTGCTCTAAAAATGCCTTCACCTGGTCAAGCGGCACCTGGACGCTGGGTACTGCAGCTGGTTCGTTGTGCTTTCTGACGCTAGCCGGCTTTGGCTTTTTTGTGGCTTTCTTCTCGGTAGCCATGGTTCGCGATTGAGTTCGTGGGTCGTATAGTCGCGTAGCGGATCGAGTGTGGTGGCTGGAGCGTCGCGGTTGGGAGCAGGAAAAAAAGTTACGGCAGGCCAGGCGGATGTGCAGCGCGCGGGCGCTAAGCTGCAACGGTGATCCCTGCCCAGCGCGCCTGCCGTCTCATATGGAGTCCAGCGTACAATGCTGAGTGTCCACGACGCCAGACGTCGCTCTCTGCAGCCCTCTAGGAGTCCAGCGTAAGACATTGCCACCTTTCACTCGCCGCCCACATTATTCCCCCCGCCGCGCATTGACGTTGCCTGCTTCTGGGACCACCACGCCGTCCATCGCTGAATACGTATCGTCGCCCTAGCCACTCCGCACTGCACCACGCACTGCACCACGCACTACCACCCACCCGCCATTGATGGCTGCATCTATACGACCTTTCGCTAGCGCCGGGCGATAAGTTGGGCGCATCTATCGCTCCGACTTCAGACCTCGGACCCGTCAGGCCGGACACTGCCTGAGGAGGTGCACAACAAGATGGATGGGCGGCCACGCAACTACCCCAACGGGGCCGGGGACCCCCGAGCTCCCCAACCACGACCGGGCACTGGAGGCTCGAGAGGCCCCTCTTCCGTCGCCAGCTCCAGCACTACGCCCTCTGGAATGTCCCGCGCCGAGCGCTTCGACGACGAACGACGCAGGATCACCGACAGCTGCTTCTCCAAGGTCGACGAGCAAGGACAGCGTACGTTCATGTCCCATGCCCATATACGCCATACTCTATATGTGCCCCTGCTTTTTCTTCCGGACTTTGGTCACCAGCTTTGAATTACACTGACACCAATCCAGTCCAGGAATCATACATCACCCACATCCGCGTCCAAGAAGATGGCGCCTATCCCCAGTCTCCACCCCCACCGAGCTCGACGGGGTCAAACAAGAAAGCCAGAATCATCATCATCTCCGTGCGGAATACTGGTAGAGTCAAGCTGCACAAGGCCAGAGAGAACGCCAACGGCACCTTCTCCATAGGAAAGTCATGGCCAATGGAGGAGCTTTCTGCCGTCGAAAACTACGTCCACCTTTCCCCGACTAGCGACGAGGAGGCGCAGCAAAAACAGTGGGCGGGAGAAAAGGGTTTTACCGTAACGATCAGCAAACCATATTACTGGGAAGCGGGTACTGCAAAAGAGAAGGAGTTCTTTATTGGCAGTATGGTTAAGATCTACAACAAGTACACTAAAGGCGACTTTCCTCTCCTGACCGGTTTCAGCGTGACCGAGCTTAACAGCCTTACCAATGGACAACCGCACTTGGCAACACCGGAGGGGCGAGCTGCTTTTGCAGCCGGTGGTCAAAGTAGCCCAGATCTAGCGCAGCAACGGCAGGGCCCACCTGATCAGAGACCAATGCCACCGAAATCGCCTGGACCACCACCAAGGAGGCCTGGAGAGCCTCCCAACATGTCAACTGAGGATAGCAGACGAGCTCCCATGCCCGGAGCAAACCCGAATTTCAGAAGGCCTCCAGGGGAGCTCCAGGGTCCAAGACGACCGGCGCGACCAGACGATGACTTTCGCCCAGGCAGTAGACCAGGTACCGGAGATGACGCCCGTAGACCTCCTAATTCCGTTCCAAATCTGAATCAGGGGCCATCGGCCTTGCCTGACCTTAGGCAGAAGCGGTCCATGGATCAAAGTATCCGCTCCCGACCCAGTGGTGATAGTATGCGGATGCGTCCCGGTCAAGGCCAAGGAGCGATTCCACCAACTCCACAGTTTCCGGCACGGAACCTGACACCACAGTCTTCGACCTCGGAGTTTGTCGGCCGGCCGAGGACACCAGAGTCTGCAAATTTTCCAGCCAGTCTGAGCCCCGGACGCGGTCCATCACGTGAAGATGCTCGGTCTCAGCGTTCAGACAAATCTTTCGATGAGCCACCATTTGACACTGCAGCGCTAGGGATTGCACCACCGGATCAACGCAGACAAAACGGGTATCCCTCTCCTAGGAGGGATCCATCTCCGAGGGGTCTCAGACCCGGCACAGCTCAAAGCAATGCCAGTTCGAACTTCACTCAAAATGAAGATATTCCCCCGGGAGAGCCTCCGCAACGGAGAAGACCGCTTATGGAGCCGCGTCCATCGCAAATGTCGCAGCGCAGTGCTGATAGCAGTGGTACAGAACCGCGCACATCATTCCATACACCTTCAGTATCGCCAGCCCCGCCAATAGAGGTACCACCGCGAAGACGACCGCAAGAAATTCCAGAGAGATTGAAACCTACTTTCAATAACAGCACTGCGTCTCCGCAAGACAGGTTGCCTCTACAAGCATCGCAGCCTACACCGCCTCCCACATCGCCACTTCCCCGAATACCAACGGCTCCTATGCCACAGACATCGCAACCGACCGAAGTGGCCCCTGCAGTACAACCGGCTACCACTGAACCGGAAGATGTGGAGCCCGCCGCCTCGGTCTCGGAAGATAAGGACAACGAAGCTGCCCATCGTCCTGGCCTCGGCCCGATGGTCAAGAAGACACTGGGAACCGCTGAAGCCGCAAGCAAATTTCGCAAAGCTGCAGCTGCTGCAGGTGCTTTCAAACCGCGAGCTGGTGGTGCTGCAGCAAAGTTGTTCAACAAAGAGACGAAGACGTCTGATGAGCCAGATGGTGTCAGCGCAGTATTCGTGCCACAACGAATAGCGCCAAAAGAGACCCCTAAGGAGGAAGTTGATAAGAAGTTGGAAGATGCGACCAAGACTACGCCAGATCGGGCATCGAAAGAGCGACCACGTATCAGTACCGAGACCGTTCCGGCTGTGACAATTTCAAGTCCTGCATCGCCAACTCCACCTACCGCTGTGCGGGAAAATGAAGAGCCACCCGCCTCTCCGACACCGGAGAAGGCAGTAACGAGAAAAACTGAACCCGAACCTGAAGTACGACGTAAGAAGCGCAGGTCCAATCAGCAAATCGTGAACATATCCAAGCTTGGCATAGACCCCAGTATTATTGATGAGCGAGGTCTTGAGTTTGAAAGTTTACTATCCGAACTCGGATGGGGCAGCAACGAGCTTTCTGCAAAGCATATCGAATCCCTCGAGACTGACATCAAACGCGAAATAACTCGCGTCGAAGCGGGAAGCTGGTTGAATCACATGGACCAAAAGGACGATCGGGTAGAAGCTGTTGAGCGGATGCTGGATCGTGCAATTGCGGAATGCGACGAGCTTGAAGGTTTGCTGACGTTGTACAATGTTGAGCTGAGCAGTCTAAACGATGACATCGCTTTCATCGAAGCTCAGAGCCAGGGCTTGCAGGTCCAGACAGCGAATCAGCGCTTGCTACAGCATGAACTCCAACAGCTGGTTGAGACTATCTCAATCACATCAGATCAGTTGGAGCCACTGAGACGTGCACCTATAGGGAAGATCAATGGGCTCAAAGACATTGAGTCTTCTCTAGTCCTTCTCTACAAAGCCCTCATTACGATCGACCCTTCGTTCGTTGCAGGAGGCCGTTCCAGCGTTACGGATGGACTCGGCAACAGTGATCTTGCAACGATGCAGGCTTTGCAAGAAAAGCGGGACAGGTACCTTGGCGAGGGTGCTATGTTCCTGGATCGACTCAAGAAGCACATGGACATCACCTTTGGCGCAGCCTTCATGTCGACGAAAGATGCACTTTCGAACGTTGATCAAGGCTCCATGCCATCTTTGAAGAAGAACGTAGAGGCACACGATACAGGTCGAAGCGAGTTATGGATGCTGAGCCCAATCATGCTTTTTGCAAAAGAGATTGACAGAGCTTCATGGGATGTGCTACTCCGAATGTATCAAACCCAAGCAGCCCAAGTGTATCAGCAGGAAGTCCGTGACAACATATTGGCGTGGCGAAAATTTGCTCGAAAGCCCACGGGCGAGGAGCAGGAGCTACTCTTCACAACGCAAGAAAAGGAGCCGGAAAGCATCACTGGCACTGCGAGAAAGCTGACTGTTAAGCGAAGTCAGACTTTAGCTCGTGGTTTGAGAGCAGCCTCTGGCGAAAAAGAGGGCAAAGCTAATAAGGCCACTCAAGACGGTAAACTACATGGCTTCGATGTCTTTGCTAGGGTCCTGGATGACACGGGCCCCGTACTTCTAACCGAACAGAACTTCATTACCGAGTTCTTCCATGCGACATCTACAGACTCGCTCGACTTCCCCGAAGCGGTACAGGCCGCGTCGCCAGAAGCCCGCCGCGGACCGAATCTCTGGATACGGAAGCAATTTGAGGCCGATAGAGCCATGGCAAAGCACGTTACCGGCGTGATGGAAGAGATCTTCTCGTTCTGGCCTGCAGAGATCCAGAGCCTTGTTGACTGGGCTACAAAGGCAGATCCATTGCAAGTGCACCTCATTCCCTCGTATTGAATCGTGGCTGACTATCCATAGACAAGGGGTGGGCATTTTATGTGCAGTCGACAGGAAACTGATGGACATTGAAGAGACCAACCAAGACTTCCTGACTAGAAACTTACAGAAGATACACGAGCGTCTACAGGGACTTTTCAGTCGCTTCTTGGATGAACAGATTCGTGCTATCGAAGATACCAAAGTAAAGATCAAGAAGCGCAAAGGAGTCATATCCTTTATGAAGACCTTCCCTCATTTCTCCGTCGCGATTGAGAACATGTTGCCGTCTGCATCGGAAGGAGATCAACTGGAGATTAGGCGGATGGTCAATGATGCCTACCAGAGGATCAACAAGGCCATGTTCGAGAGCTTAAAGGTTATCGCCAAAGAGTCTCCCACGGTCATGGCATCACAAGGCCAGGGCGACCCAGAGGACAAGGAAGCGCTGAACTATCACATCCTGCTCATCGAGAATATGAACCACTACATGGAGGAAGTGGACGCACGCACCGTATCGGTTTTGGATCACTGGAAGGGCAAGGCCGAAGATGAATACAACGAGCACATGAGCCTTTATGTGGACGCTGTCATCCGGAGGCCGCTGGGCAAGCTTCTGGTAAGCAGTCTCTAATCTTTTGCTCTGAAAATGTACTAACAAACCCAGGAATTCATCGAATCCACCGAGACTCTCCTTGCGCAACCCGGCGCAAGCGCACAGGCAATAGCACAACGATCGTCGCACTCCCGCTCGGTCTTCAAGAAACTAGTGCACTCTCACGACGCCAAAGAACTACGGAAAGGAATCGAGGCGCTCAAAAAGCGTGTTGACAAGCATTTTGGTGACGCAGACGATCCGACCATCAGTCGGGATTTGGTGTTCAAGGTGCTGAAGGAATGCGAGAAGACATACATGAAGGTGTCCGAGAGGATGATGACGATCAATCAGGATGTATATAGTGGGGAGGTAGAGATTGACTGGGGCAGCAAGGAGGTCGACGCTGCGTTCCGGAGGTAGAGTCTGCGGAAGAGTGGGAGTCGGCATCTGATGGGGTTGGGACTGTGATGGTTGGGTCCATGTTGTTATGGTGAATTGTATTTGTATATTGCGGATGGCAACGTGTATGAGGAAGGGTTGGAATACATGGCTGGCTATGCACTGGAGGGCATTGTCGAGCAGCAGCCGACGGCAATACATCTATATGCCTTGTTCTTCACATAGAGTGTTTGTGTGTCGCTTTTTAAAGCCAGCTACCCGCACATGATGCGATCCTGTACGTCAATACATAGAGCCTATGCACCTAAGACTACTTCCATCGTGTCCGCCGGCACCCGAATGCTCCGAGTCCGATGGTGGATCATTCCCTCAACCCCCGCCGAATCCGGACTAAGCGAGAAATGACGGCATCGATCGCAACCGCAAGTCTAGATCTCTATACATTTTCGTGCCCAAAACAAACAACGTGGGCGCGCCGGATGTAAGACCGACAAGGGCATTCGACTAGGCTACAGAGCATTGGTTGCATAAAGGACCATAAAGATCCTTTCAGTCATCCTTCCTACCTCTTGCTCTAAATCTATCAGGGACCCCAATTACCATGACGCTCGTCCAAACTCTCCTACGCGCGACTGCATTCAAGAGTCCACTACTTCGTACCCTTGTGCCATCCGTTGCATTAGCATACGGTATCCAAGCCGCCGTCGCCGTTCCCTCGATTGCAGCGCAGACAGAACGGTATTATGATTTGAGTGGCAGCTTGACGTACCTATCATGTACAGCACTAAGTCTCTTCCTGCCGTACATGCGTGCGCGGGCTGCTGGGATTGTTACCGGGGGTCTTACGGAGTATTTTGGTAGTAAAGGGCTTGGACAGGGGACGTGGTGGTGGAGACAGGCGCTTTTGAGCGCTGCCGTTGGTATTTGGGCTACGAGATGTGTGTGCTCACCATATTCCTTCCTTGCTTCTGGGAATGTCGGAAATCAAGCTTACAACTATCAGTGGGATCATACCTGTTCAAACGCATATCCAGCGATGACGGCAAAGACTCCCGTTTCGACTCAATCCGCACCTCACCCCCAAAATTCTTCGTCGCGTTTTTCGCACAGGCGACTTGGGTCTCGCTCTGCACTCTCCCCGTTATACTAGTGAACAGCATCCCACGATCGGCATACGCCACTTCTCTCCTTGCCCAATCCGTATCCGCGAAACCTTACCTAACCGACATCCTTGGGCTAACCATTTTCCTCTTCGGCATTACCTTTGAAGTCATTGCCGACCGCCAAAAGGACACTTGGGTGCAAGCCAAAAAGGCGAAGAAACACTCAGAGGAATTCCTAACACACGGCCTCTGGTCCAAATCCCGACACCCGAACTACTTTGGTGAAGCGACGCTCTGGTCTGGAATTGCCATCGCTGCCGCCGGGCTGTTGGTCAGGCAGCCAGCGCAAGCGGCGTTGGGACTGAGCGGTGGTGTGACCGGGAAGGTGTTGGTGACGGGCATGTGTGCGGCTAGTCCGGCGTTTGTGAGCTTTTTGTTGTTGAAGGTTAGTGGAGTGCCGCTGAGTGAGGACAAGTATGACAAGAGGTACGGCGGAAGGGAGGATTATCAGAGATGGAAGAGGGAGACGCCGATGTTTGTGCCGAAGATTTGGTAGATTGCTCCCGAATTGTCTACGTTGCCATTGGGAGCATGGAAGGGAGGAAGTCAGACTGTTCTATGAAGTTTTTGGTAGCCTTAAAGGGTCTCTTTGTGGGAACATCGAGTTGCAATGTCAATTTTAGTTTGAGCTTGGGAGTTTGTGCAGCGGTGTTTTTCTATAGTTGATTCGTGGTCACTCGCTGATGTCATTTCCTAGATCACGTGATTGAAAGCGCTAAGCAGCCGTCAAGCCAGGGTGATTCGCCGCATCATCGCGAAGGCCGCAGCTGTCCATCCACCACCATCCCGACCATCGACCATCGACCTCCCATCAGCCCCCGAGACAAGCAGACGTCTTCTATAGTCTTGTCTCTCGAGCTGCCATCATGGCGCCCCACAAGGACACCATGTTCCGCTCGGCGGACATGTCCTTGACCCAGCTCTACATTGCCAACGAGATCGGTCGCGAGGTCGTCTCTGGGCTTGGAGAGCTCGGTGTCATGGACTTTAGAGATGTGAGTAGTGATGAGCATGCTTTGGCGCTCGTGTAGAGGGCTGCACGTAGAATGATGAGCTTGAGGCTGACAAGGTACTTCGCTAGCTCAACTCGGAGACGACGGCCTTCCAACGCACCTTCACGCAGGAGATCCGCCGTCTCGATAATGTCGAACGTCAACTCCGCTACTTTCGCGCCCAGATGGAGAAGTCGAGTATCCCGATGCGCTCCATCTACGACTTCAACAACCCCTTCACCGCGCCCTCGGCCTCGGAAATCGACGAACTCGCGGACAAGAGCCAGAGCCTCGAACAGCGAATCTCTTCGTTGAACGAGAGCTACGAGACGCTGAAGAAGCGCGAGGTGGAGCTTACCGAGTGGCGCTGGGTCCTGAGGGAGGCTGGCGGCTTCTTCGACCGGGCCCGCGGCCAGACGGAGGAGATCCGGCATTCCGTCGACAACGACGACGACGACGCGCCGCTGCTCCAAGATGTTGAGCAGAACGGACAGGGTGAGGCGGGCGCAGAGCGCTCCTTCACCGTCATGAATATCGGCTTCGTTGCTGGTGTGATCCCCCGCGAGCGCATTGCCGCATTCGAGCGCATCTTGTGGCGCACCCTCCGTGGCAACCTGTACATGAACCAGTCAGAGATTCCCGAGCCTATCATCAACCCCGAGACCAACGAGGAGACGAGCAAGAATGTCTTCATCATCTTCGCCCACGGCAAGGAGATCATCGCGAAGATCCGAAAGATTTCAGAGTCGCTTGGTGCCGATCTCTACAGCGTAGATGAGAACAGCGAACTTCGTCGCGACCAGATCCGCGAAGTCAACACTCGCCTCGGCGATCTGGCTAGCGTCTTGAAGAATACAAAGTCTACACTAGATGCTGAGTTGACTGCGATAGGACGCAACCTCGCAGCATGGATGGTGGTCATCAAGAAAGAGAAGGCTACCTACGAGACGCTCAACAGGTTCTCCTACGACCATCAGCGCAAGACGCTCATTGCTGAAGCCTGGGCTCCTACAAACTCTCTCGGCCTCATCAAATCGACCTTGTCCGATGTCAACGAGCGTGCTGGCCTATCCGTACCCACCATCGTCAACCAAGTCAAGACGACCAAAACACCGCCGACTTACTTCAGGTCGAACAGATTCACAGTGGGATTCCAGACCATCATCGATGCTTACGGAACCATCAAGTACCGCGAAATTAACCCCGCCCTGCCCGCCATCGTTACTTTCCCCTTCATGTTCGCCGTCATGTTTGGTGATGCTGGCCACGGTGTCATTCTTCTCCTTGCAGCGTGCGCTATGATCTACTTCGAAAAGCGGCTTGAGCGCAGCAAGCTCGATGAGCTGTTCTCTATGATGTTCTACGGTCGATACATCGTCTTCATGATGGGCCTATTCTCCATCTACACCGGTATCCTCTACTGCGACGCCTTCTCTCTCGGACTACCGTGGTTCAAGTCTATGTGGGTGTGGGACAAGGATGGCAAGGGCCCGACCTCTACACGCGTTGAAGGCTACACCTACCCGTTTGGTCTCGATTATCGCTGGCACGACACCGAAAACGATCTGCTGTTCTCGAACAGTTACAAGATGAAGCTCAGTATCCTTCTCGGTTGGTGTCACATGACCTTCTCGCTAATGTGGTCACTCGTCAATGCTCGCTACTTCAAGACGAAGATCGATATCTGGGGCAACTTCGTCCCTGGTATGATTTTCTTCCAGTCTATCTTCGGCTACCTGGCCTTCACGATTGTGTACAAGTGGTGCATCGATTGGAATGCGCGCGGCGAGAGCCCGCCTAGTCTGCTTAACATGCTGATCTACATGTTCCTCCAGCCTGGTACACTTGAGGCGGACACCAAGCCGCTCTATCCCGGCCAAGCTGTGATTCAGGTCATCTTACTGCTGATGGCGCTTGCTTGCGTCCCTGTTCTCCTGTTCTTGAAGCCTTTCTATCTCCGATACGAGCACAACAAGGCTCGCGCCATGGGTTACCGGGCCGTTGGCGAGAGCACTCGCATCAGCGCGTTGGACGACGAAGATGAGGAGGAAGGCCGTCCCATGAACGGTGGACGTGAGAGCTTTGGAGATGACGACGACGGTATCGCAATGATCACACAGGATATTGGCCATGGCGAAGAGCATGAGGAGTTTGAATTCAGTGAGGTCATGATCCACCAGATCATCCACACCATCGGTAAGACCAGTCACATCCTTACATACTCCACGTATACTGACAACCCTGTCTAGAATTCTGTCTCAATTGTGTCTCCCACACGGCCTCTTACCTCCGTCTCTGGGCTCTTTCCCTCGCCCATCAACGTCTCTCCATTGTGCTCTGGGAAATGACGATGAAGAATGCCTTCACCTTCACTGGCGTCGGCGGTGCTTTCATCATGGTAGCCGTGTTCTACTTTTGGTTCGCGCTCACAGTCGCTGTGTTGTGCGTGATGGAAGGTACGAGTGCCATGTTGCATTCGCTGCGTTTGCATTGGGTTGAAGCGATGAGCAAGCATTTCATCGGTGACGGTGTTCCGTTTGAGCCCTTCAGTTTCAAGGTCCTACTCGAAGAGGAACCCGTGGAGTAATTCGATGGGGAGCGGCGTCCTTTTTTCGTTTTGTTTGTTTTTTTCCCTTTTGTTTTTGTAGTGTAGGAATACCATGCCGAGGACGGTTAACTCTGGTTACTGTCTGTATATAGAAATGTACCTTGTACTCCGTATTTGATTATGCCTCATGTCACATTCATGACTCTTGTTTTCGTCTCCTTGACGGGTGTGTTTTTTCTTGCGCGATTTTACTAGGTCCCGGAGAAAGTCGGGTCGAAGCAAGCATGATGGGTGTTACATGTTGTTGTGGTAGTGCCGCTATGGTGCCCAGTGCCCCCGTCCTTTGTTGCCCCCCTCCCCCCCCCCCCCCCCCCCCCCCCCCACCCCCCCCCCCCCCCCCTGCAATGCAAAACTATTCATCAGCATCGTCTGACGGTAACGTGGTACCATGAATCGGGGATTTCCTCAACGAGGATGGTTGTTGGGATTTTCGTAACAACGAGAGGAATAAATGAAGAGGTTCTACGGATACGGAGGATTCTGAGGAGCCTATTGTCGCGATAGCGTTTCAAGATCGGAGAAAAAGCCGCCTGCTCTGCTATTCCTCCTTATCCTCTACCTATCCACAACCTCATTGTCGCGCTGCAGGTCAGCGCATGCTGGAGATAATCTATCTGATTTTACCCGCCCACCTCCCTTGAGACTACGGGCAGATTTGGCACAAAAAGGGGGGGAGAGGGGGAACACTTAGGTTACTAGCGATTGTTTGTTTTTTGTTGTGTTTTTTTGTAGATAGACTCGCAGGCAGAACCGCGCCTGGTATCCGAGCTTGATCAGATGGCAAGCAATCTGGGG